>RJWK010031776.1:13024-24133 GCA_004363435.1 Platanista minor | reverse complement strand
AAAAAAAAAAAAAAAAAAAAAAAAAAAAATCCTAGTCATCATGAAAGGAGAAATGCCACCTCCTCAAGGAAGCCTTCCCTGAGCACTCCAGCCAACCCTCCTCTCTCCCTCCTCTGAAATCTTAGCATCCTATCAGCACCAGTGTTATGACAGTTACTAAGAACTGTTTTGTATTATAAATATTGGCAATCAAATATTTTAAGCTTATTATGGAAAAATTCAAATGTATATTAAAATAGAGAGATGAATACAGTGGACCCTCATGTACCCATCACCCAGCTCCAACAACGATCAATACATGGCCAGGCTTGTTTCATCTCTACCCCTGCCCCCTCGCCCCTCCTTCCAGCTTATTTTTTTCCTAAACAAATCTGAGACATCCTATCATTGCATTTGTAAATAATTCAGCTTGTCTCTCTAAAAGATAAGGATTTTTTAAAAAAACAAACCACAATACCATCATTGGTTATAAAATCTTAACTCCTTAAATATGACGTATGACATGATCCTAAGTATTGAGGCACCAGGAACCATAGTTTCTTCTTTCCATCTATCCCCCCAAGCACCACTCAGCCTTCCAGAAAAGTCTTCTGTAGTCAGAAAAAGAAATAAAGCACATCAGCATTTTTTACATAAAGTTTCTAATCTCCTGACCCATTCTCCCCACCTCTCATCGCCAAGAAAGCATAACTAGAGGTTTCCAGGAAAGAGGGCCTTACCAGATAAAATCCCTGCAGTGGGAACAGTAGGTGGGCTGCCGAAGGTAGGTAGCCATGAACTTGTGGCCGTTGACCTGGTGGACCCTGCGCCTGACAGCCCCCTGCCGCTTCCTGGGCCGCATGCGCTCCCGGAACACGCGTTCTTCATTGTCTTTGGGGGCTGGGGAAGGATAAGAGCACAGGAGAAAACACAGTCTGGGTTAGCGTCCCTTGAAATAACCTCCTGGAGGAGAGCTACTCCAGCCTCGGGGATATGGAGGTAGAAGGGGGCGTGGGGGCAGCCTCCACTGGTAGAGGGACTCAGGGGTCGGAGGAGCCTCACTGCTCAGCTCCAGCGAGCAAGCACCATGTTGATGGGAAGGCCCAGACTGTGCACTTTGCCATGACAGCTGCACTCAGCATCCATCCCAACCCCAATCCTGCTCCAGGTGTGGCCGCTCCACTCCTCCCCACACCAGCTACATGTTGCAAGGGTGCAGGGTCAGAAGGCTCAGCGTTGAAATCTCACTGAAACTTCTGAGTAGCGTGACCTTGGACTGCTGGTGTTCCTGGCCCAGAGCCTCCGCGGGCACTGTCCTCTGTCAGTGGCGATAACACCAAGGGGCGTGGCCTGGAGTCAGTGGTGTGACTTCCCTCTACCCCCAGCTGCCTAATAAACCTGACTTTTCTTCCTTCTCCCTCTTACTTAGACTACGACAATAAAGAGCCCTTCCCCAAAGGTTAAAAGGAGAGAGAAATAAAACACTGTGAAAGCAGACAGTTTCCAGAAGGCTCAAGAACCACCACCATGGGCTTGAAGACCCTACCGGAGACAAAAAGAGCTTCATTTCTTCCTTCCCTCCCCCTGGAAGACTGTCCCAAACCTAAGAACACCCTGCAAAGGGACAAGAAAAATAATAACAAAGATTGTTATGGACTGAATGTTTGTGCCACTCCTGCACTCGCCTCCCCATTCATATGTTAAAGCCCTGAACCCCAATGTGATAGCATTTGGAGGGGGTGCCTTCGGGGGCTAATTAGGTTTAGATGCAGGCATGAGGGAGGGGCCCCCATGATGGGATTAATACCATTATAAGAAAAGGAAAAGTGGGACTTCCCTGGTGGTCCAGTGGGTAATACTCCATGCTCCCAATGCAGGGGTCCCAGTTTGATCCCTGGTCAGGGAACTAGACCCTGCATGTATGCCACAACTAAGAGTCCGCATGCCGCAACTAAGAGTCCACATGCCGCGACTTAAGACGCGGTGCAGCCAAAATAAATAAACAATAAATAAATAATAAATACATAAATAAATATTTAAAAAGAAAAAGACATGAGCTGGTTCACTCTCTGCCATGTGAGGACACAGTGAGAAGGTGGCTGTCAACCAGCCAGGAAGAGAGTCCTCACCAGAAGCTAACCATGCTGGCATCTTGATCTCGGACTTCCAGCCTCCAGAACTGTGAGAGATAAATATCTGCTCTCTAAGCCTCCCAGTCTACGGTATTTTGTTACGGCAGTCTGAGGAGACTAAGAAAGTGATGATAATGGCTAATGTTTGTCGAGGGCTTACACTCTGGCAGATACTATGCTAAATGCATGACATGTGTCATCACAACAACCCCACCTGAGGGGTACTGCTATTACCCCCCCCCCCCTTTTGCAGGTGTGCGAGCTGAGGAATGAAGAGTTCAAGTAACCTGTTTCTGTTAATACAGCTGTCTAGTGGTCGAGCCCAGATTCTAACCCAGAGAGGGAGACGTCAAGGTTCCACCGGCCACATGCTGCTCTGAGGGACAGCCCACTCTCCCTACAGTAAGTCCCTAGAGCTCTCACGGGGTGGCTCTCGTTAAGGAAGAGCTGAGCTGCCTGTGGCTTTCCTAAGGGCAGAGGATGCAGGCTTGGGTCTCCTACCAAAAGCTCCTGTCACTCTCAAGTATGCCCTGGAAGGTCACCTGCGTGGCACAACTGAAAACGCATTGGGAAGGCTCTGTGCCCCCCAAATCTCCCCTGCACCAGCCAGTGCCCAACACTCCAGCATAACAGTGTCAGTCCTCAGGGGAACAAGCTTTGCTCCTCCTGGACCTCTTTGACAATAAGGTTCCTTGCAGTGGAGGTCATGTGTGTGAGCCAAACATCTGTTTAATCCAAGGGCATCTTGTCAATCCAGAGAGGGTAGGGGTGGAGAGAAAATCAAACTGAAGGAGGAAAAAGGCAAGAACAACGGGGAACAAATGCCTAGCGTGTGATTTTAGAGGGAAGCAGCCTGCAAGCAAACAGGCAGGGCCGTTGACTGGAGGCTGCCCTCTGCGCCCCCAGGCTGCATCCTCAGCACTGCCCCTGATGACCCAGATGGGGGACTGCCTGTAGACCTCCTGCTTCATAGCCCCCACCCTGCCTGGGTTTCCTTTTTAACCGGCGCTTATTGCTTCAAACAGTCTCTGACACCGACTACCTCTGGGTATAGAAAGCCCACCACCTCCTACTTGGCCACATCCTAGGGGTGAGACCCAGCTGAGCAAATTCTCACAGGAAGATCCCAGTTCTAACTAGAGACATCTACACACACACACACACACGCACGCAAAAATAGGACAATCATCACTCAATTGTACAATTAGAGGTGACTTTCATTTCTGCTTCATACTTTTCAGTATATTTAGACTATTCTATTTTTATAAGCTGGAAAAAATATGGTATTTAAAAAAAACAAATCTTTTCAATAGCCCTTACTTGCTACAAACCTGATCTACAAAAATCCAAACACCAAAACTCAGCCCTGGGTAGCTCAGGCCAGGGGATGTGGATTCTCTTTGTACAAGGCACCCTTCAAATTCTTTCAAAGAAGGATTCACCACGGAATATATGTCAACAGTAAGCCCTAATGTGTTTAAGATGCAATTTGATTTACGAATCTCTCAGATTTGCGAGTCATTTTGATCCTGGAAATTGTGTTTTCAGTTAAAATGGTGATGAGTTCAATCTAGTCTTCTCAAGGGAGCGCTGCTATAACGGGGGTTCTAGGGCTCCCTGAGGGCCTTATTTCTCAACCTTTTAGAGAAATGACCACAGCAACTAAACTGAACATTCTAAACTGTGTTTACACTGATTTAATAGATAAATGCAGCAACCAATTAATTTAATCCCATTTACTTCTGAAGACCTCTTGGTGGGGTACACTGACACCGGGGGAGAAGCTGCTTCAAGCCTGCAGAGGGTGGGGGCTGGGGGATGGGAGGGTCTTGGGCGCAGGGTAGATAGAGAGCCAAGGACAGCTCCTGCTAAGGTGGGGTCTCTCTGATCTAACTTCCCCAAAGGGTTCCGTTACCCTGCCCCAAAGCATATGCGCACTGCCTTTTAAAACTCAGATTCTGCATCCAAGATGTGGGGAGACAAAAGGCTACAGGAGAGGAAGAACACCGGTAAACTTCATGCTCCAAGGAGGCCTGCACACAAAGCTGCAGGAGAAAGGGGGTGGGACCCCTGGCTGATGAAAACACCCCCATTCCACACACCTCTGCAGAGGGGGGCCATGAGGTTCCACAGCCCCAGAGAACCTCCCTGCTGGGCCTGGAGTCACTGCTAGCAATGGATCCCTTCAGCATTTCCCACTGATGTGAAGGGTCTCTATTAAAATGCAGCTTCCACGGGGAAGGGAGTAACGCACTATGTTTGTGTGCAGGCACGCTCACGTGTGGGTAAGAGTACACGGTGTGGGGGTAAAAGATTTCTAAATACATATATATATTTGTGGGTATAATATCAATTAATGTATATATCAAATACATCATGCGTAAGTTATATACTATATACTTACATATAATATAGCATAATATATTAATATATGTATGCCATTAACATATTATGATATATTATATTATGACATGATAATTATATTAATTACAATATATTATTGGATAATATGAAATACATGATAGACAGATGCATAGTTTTGCCGAACCATTTGAAGCAACGCTTCACCCCTAAATACATCAGCCTTCTCCTAAGAACAAAGATATTCTCCTACATAATCACAGTATCAAAGTCAAGAAATTTAACATTGACATAACTATCCAATATACAGTTCATATTCAAATCTCCCTGATTGTCCCCAAAATGTCCTTTATCGTTGCTGTTGTTTTTAAAAGTTTAATCCAGGAGCTAATTAGAGTTCATGCATGGCATTTGTTGCCATGTCTCTTTAATCTCCTAATCTAGAACAATTTTCTTGACATTTTTCCTTTTTATGATACATTTATGAAAAATATAGGATATTGTCTTATGGAACATTCTACAACTTGGATTTGTTTGTTCCCTTTTGATTAGTTTCCAATTCAACGGCAAGCATACCATAGAGATCTACGTATCAACAAATCCAAATATATTCATCAAGGGGCTTCCCTGGTGGCACAGTGATTAAGAATGCCTGCCAACGCCGGGGACACAGGTTTGATTCCTGGTCCGGGAAGGTCCCACACGCCGCGGAGCAACTAAGCCCATGCACCGCAACTACTGAGCCTGCGCTTGAGAGCCTGCGCGCCACAACTGATGAAGCCCACGTGCCTAGAGGCCGTGCTCCACAATAAAAGAAGCCACCACAATGAGAAGCCTGCACAGCACAACGAAGAGTAGCTCCCGCTCACCGTAACTAGAGAAAGCCCGCGTGCAGCAACGAAGACCCAACGCAGCCAAAAATAAATAAATAAAATGAAAAAAATGTATTAAAAAACACAAAAAAACAAATATATTCATCAAAATCTTTATCTACAGATAAATGTGTAAATGACATGAACATAAAACTTATAGAAGGAGAAATATAAAACATTCACTCTTAATAGAAATTCTTAAAATGCAAAGCAGGGCAGTCTTGACATACCACTGACATACCGTTTAATGCCTAATAAAGAAACAAGTTTGTTTTAAAATGGTATTATCAGCTATTTGGAAGGCTGCTATGAAACTGATTTATTCATTCACTGCTAGACGCAATGTCACATAATATTTTCAGAAGCAATGTTACAGTACATAGCAAACATCACAAACAGATTCATAACCTCTGATTAAGCTTTAATTCCTAAGGAACTGCCAAGTCAATAATTAAACAGAAACTAAAAGCTATACACTTATAACTTATAGATGCTCCCCATGGCATGGCTAATCGGCCATCAAATAGAAATAACTTGATTGTCTCACATTTGGAGAATGGTCTAATGAATTACATTACATCTATAGCAATTTAAAAATGGTAGGGAAAGACTACGTAGGAACATGGGGAAACAGAAGGCACAGAAACACAACCCTACGTAAAACACATTTGCAGGCTGAAGGTAACATGAAAGTAAGAATTATGTTACACTAGGATGATGGGATTATGTATTTGTATATTTGAAAAAAATGTTCTCTAATGCTCTTTAATGACTTTTAAAAGCAGTTCTTTCTGCCTAAAGCATTAGGTAATGGAAGGGTCCCTCGTGTTCCAGGAGTGGGGGGCTGCATGGCATGAATTAGGAGGAAAAGGGCACCAGATGTTGGCATGGAGATCAGGAGAGACAACATACATTATTGGCTTCCCCAATTGCCTGTGGTTCTGAACTGCGTGAAGAGTCACCCCACCTGCCCCTACATCTGTGACTTGCTCTGAAGGATGCTCTTTGCCGTCACTGGAAGAACTCAGCCACACCCACTTGGGCCAACGTTTCATTTGCCACAGCCCATGAGGCAAAACCAATGCTGGCTTTCCTCCCAGATGGCCCTTCCTGCCCTACACAGATCCTTTGCTTTCTGGCTGCATCTACCACACAGTAGAAGGGGTGACTCAAGTCAGGGAGAGGCTAACGCAAAGTTGGATAACTCTTGTGAAACTTTCTGTGGAAATGAAGATCTTGGCCGGTCAGATACAATGACAAGAATTCACAAAGGCATAAAGCTAAGGAGACACCCTATGAAGCAGCTGTGAGATCCTCAGCAATTCCAAACTCTAACAACATTCCAGGAATGTTTTCTGCTTGGTTTGATTTGCCTATAAGCTCAAACTCCTAGGGGCTTCTACACCAATAGGTATCTTACAGCCCCAGTGCTCAAAAGAATCTATGACAGGCTGCAGGCAAGTGGCAGGAGAAGCACAAAGAACCCACACCTCGCAGTTATTGTTCTGTTGATCAATCTCAGCTGGCCCCTTCTCCTTGGGCTGAGACTTCTCAGTCTAGGTCAGAGGGACACTCACAGACACAGGGAGAGGCAGCCCCTGCCACCAAACCCTATGCCACCTCTCTGGCAGTCTGATTACTGAAGGTCTCACTGCTTCATCATCAACTCCCTCACCTCATCTCATGTCCTCCTGCCCAAAAAGGGGGCTGAGCTGACAAGACTGAACACAATCTCCCACACAAGGTCGTGGGCGCCCTTAACCCCAGTGTTCTGAGAATGCCTTTCAGTTAAAGAATAACTAGCAGGGAATTTCTAATAGGCTAATGCTGACGAACTCCCAGATGCCAGAACTTCCTCCCTGGGTATGTGTAACAAGGACTGCCAAACCCAAGGATCAAGCTTGTCCAAGACCCTTGACCTGGGAGCCTGGCCCAGTCAGAAGGACCAATATGCATGACCAGCCACCTCTGGGCACCAGTGTCATTCCTCACTGCAGGAAGGTCACCTACTCTTGATGTTCAGGGCACAGAGGGGTCTTTTCCACAAGCAAGTATGTCATGGGTGGTCTTCATTATTTTTTCTGACCTCCCTCTTTTGACCTTCTCTTTCTACCAGTATGGTTAAAATAGGTGCCGGGAGACTGGACAAATTTTGCCTTTGCCCCAGACTTGCTTTATGTCCTAGAACAAGTCATTGAACCTCTTTGGGCTTCTGTTTTCTTATCCATCAAG
Source organism: Platanista minor (assembly GCA_004363435.1). Classification (NCBI taxonomy): domain Eukaryota; kingdom Metazoa; phylum Chordata; class Mammalia; order Artiodactyla; family Platanistidae; genus Platanista; species Platanista minor. Next base: position 16,557 of record RJWK010031776.1, on the reverse strand, counting down.
AAGAGCTAGTGCAATGGCTCTGCCTAAACACCAAGCTGGCACATTCTCTCCCCCAGCACCTCCTTACTGAGAGGGAATGAAACTGCCTCATCCCCTGCCCAGCAAAACCTACCCCTGCTGGGGTCCGGCTGCCTCCAGATGGTCCACCCCTGCCACTGTGAATAAAAGAGAGAGTCGTCACGGTCTTCCCCAACCCCAACCATCAGAGGCTCTGGAGAAGCAGACTCCATCTTCAGACTTGGAGAACTCTCGGGAAGACTGGGCTGGGCAAGGAGCACTGACTCAGCTCTAGGACAAAAGCAGTAAGAAATGTGACTAGTTCAAAAAAGGCTGGGAACGCCCTCGGACGGCTCGTCTTGGAACCCAAGCAAAGAGTGAATACAGTCTTCAAGGCAGGTTATTTCACAACACAAAGAAAATAACTCAACCATCCCGGTATTTTTGTCTAGTAAATAACTGTCAAATCTTGGATAATTCTGAAGCTGAAAAATAACAGCCAGCATGTATGGGCATGTGCTAAGCACCATTCTAAGCATCTTACATCTGTGAGGTATTATTCTATATATGAGGTACTGTTACACATCTATGAGGTACTATTACAGATACATGAGATATTATTACATATACCTGAGGTATTATTACATATACACAAGGTATGAAAGCAACTTACACATACCCTCTAATATGTTGAGGTGGTATTCTTCTTGGCTTACAAATGAAGAAACCAAGGCCCCAAGATGTTAATGACTGATTTGTTCAAGGTCACACAGCTAACAGTGAATGTCAGTTCAGGAATTCTCACCCGGGCCCATCCATTCACACCTCCCAAGGATGGCAGAATAGCCTAGATCCCTGGTACCCAACTGTGTGTTTGGAAGTCTCTTCCCAGCTGCTGCCCACCCACGTCTCCACACATTCATCCTGCTCTCATCTAGAGACTTAGAAAAGAAAGCTAAAGGGGACTGATTAATTCGTAACACACCCACACAGTAAAATTTAACGCAGTGGATTCAAAAAGCAGATATGCTAAGTCCACCTAGAAACAATAAGTAGAAAAAGGAAACTAGGAAACATGTGTATAGTGTATATTTGAATAAAATAAGAAAGAGAAAAGGATAAATATCCTCGAAGAGCGTAAGGAGAAATACACAATGAGACTTTCTGAAGGGTAAAAAACTGTACACCCTAAAAAATGTTTATTATGTGGATACTGGCTGGAAGGCAGGGCTCTGAGCACAGACTCTTGGCCACAATGGAAGGGCCATAGCCACCCTCTACATTATTCTTCTCAAATACTTTGGATTTGGTCCTTAATAGATAAGTCTCCACTAACAAAGCAAGGAATTACCATCACAGTCCAGACAACAGTGATTATGACTGGGGTGTGGGGAGGAGCTCCTGATAGAGACTAAATGGAATTTTTCCCACTCAGTCTCTGAGGAGTTTACTTAATTTTCCCTCTCAATAAATCTCTGGTTTAACTTTATGGACTTACTGTTAAAAATGCAAGATCACGGAAACAAAACAAAACTACTGAAAATCAAAGGAGCAGTGCCTTTTCATTTTATTTTCCATGAGGAAGATGGATTATAATATTTTCAAGTTGAAATACATGCTACATGACGGTGAGTTTTAATGATTAAGTAAATATTTATGTGGCGCCGAAGACTGTGTTCTACATGTTGTACTCACACAATAAAGAAAATTTCTGTTCAAAACAGGAAAGAGGAAACAGCAATTAATTCCGCGAGAGAGATTAGTCTGTGCTATCTACGTCTTCCCAAAGAGCCACACAATGTGAAGCAGAAATGTCTAGGAGGAGAGGTTTGGAATTGTCTGCATGTGTTATTCTGTGTGTAATCTAATCAGAAGAGCACTGGTGGCATTTCAAGATTAGCATCTCAAATTTAATGTAAACCATTTCCTTCTTTCTCATCTTTACTTTCTGAATGACCTGTTTTGTGTTCATGGCAGGGCGTATGCTCTGTCCACTTATTTAAAATAAAGCTTAAGCTAGCTTGTGCTTTGTTGGGGGGAAAAAAAAAAAAAACGTGAAAAATCCGGACACTTGACAGGGTAGGGAGAGTAGCGCTAGGGTAAACTAAGGTCAAACCCAGGGGTGGCAGGACAATGGGATGGTCACTGAGGGAGAGCACCCCAGGGAGAAAGGGGGCGGGCAGCCCCCCAATCCCACCACCCAGGCTCTGATGCAAAGCACATGGGGACATGGAGAACCACTGGAGAACAGTGATCATACTTAAGCAGGAAGTCTCCTTGCCTCCTGCCTGTCTGCATTTATTCATTCCCTCCCTTCCTCTCTCCTCCATCCATTCAAAATTACACACTGCAGTCACACTGGAACTACTACATGCTTCTGGTACCCAGGAAAAGTCACTACTTGCCAGGAGAAAAACCACAGAGGAAAACCCCTCCAGGAAGACTTGCTAAACGCTCAAAGAGCCTTCTCATCCAGGGAAATCAGCCAAGTGCAGCACCAGCCAAGGGTGGGGCCAGAGTCCTCACTGGTGCCAGCGATGGTCCTATGATTCATATCACAGGAAACTTAGCTGCTGCTGAATTCCTGGGCACCTGAGCCCTGTGGAGCTTATGTCCATGAGGTCATGTCTGTGGTTCATGTTTCTAAAATGCTCTATTTAAAAATGCCTGTGGGAAAGCAGTGGCAGGAATCTCAGCAGAGCATCTGTCCATTCCCAGGTGCTAGCTGGTGGTCATGGGCGGAGGGGGGGGGGCGGGCGTCAATGCCAAGTGAAGGTTGACACCCCCCTTTTCAAATATATCACAAGCCTTTTAATGACAAGGTAGCCCAGCCAAAAAGGTTATGGGATTATTTACTGAAAAACCCACACCCATCTTGCTATCAGCTGTTTGACATCATCCAGCCAGCGGCAGGCAGGATTCAGAAAGGTTCAAGTACAGTGACCTAAAAATCACACCCTCTAATGCCCAAGTGGTCCCCTTACCTCGTCATCCCAGGCTCCAGAGACCTTCTCAAAATTAACTGCCTGCACAATTTCCCAAAATACCACAATGAACTCACTCTTTATTTTCCCCAAACTCCTCTGTTTGCTAAGGCAGTTTTGTACTGTCACTAATATTTTAAAGTTAAAATTAAAAAGAAAAACCATAGCCTTTAACAGAGAGATCTGAAGTCCTGAGCAGGGCTCCCAGGAAGATGGCCAGATGGGTATTTATCAGGCTAACTAGGAAAGAAGAATACTTTCAGGGAATCAGAAGATAAAAACAAAAACAAACCAAAAAAATAGGCAATGAAAAAGACTTGTAAGACAAAGGAGATGGAGAAAGAAGATTAAAAGAAGTAAAGATAGGGCTTCCCCGGTGGCGCAGCGGTTGAGAGTCCGCCTACCGATGCAGGGGACACGAGTTCGTGCCCCGGTCCGGGAGGATCCCACATGCCACGGAGCGGCTGGGCCCGTGAGCCGTGGCCGCTGAGCCTGCACGTCCGGAGCCTGTGCTCTGCCACGGGAGAGGCCACAGCAGTGAGAGGCCCGCGT
>RJWK010031776.1:0-12924 GCA_004363435.1 Platanista minor | reverse complement strand
GCCAGTTTCCAGGGCAGGGTATTGGGAGGATGGACTTTCCTTGGGAAGCCTAACATAGGTGAACAAGCCCCAGGTCCTTCTACAGACACAGCCATCATGGCCATAGTGCCCGTGGAACTTATATCTTTTCCCTTGGCTTCAAAAACCTGCTTAAATTAAACTTTTTCTGAAAAGTTTTATGTTCCATGGAGACTATGACCAGAATTCTGCATGTAGAGAGAGGGATAAGGAGGTCAAAAACAATAATGCTCTCAATAACTGAAAGCAAAGTAATCCAGAATCCAGCCCTGTGCCCCTTCAAGGTGCACAGGATCTAACCACACACACACACACACACACACATGCACGCAATGTGTCCCACCCACCCGATGCTGACACCTCTTTCCAGGGAACACTGCAATCTGGAAAAGCTAATGAATTTCCAGGATTGCTTCTTAGGGCCTCAGGAACTCCTCTCTCTCCATGAGATGCCTTCAGAGAGACAGGAGAATGTTGGGGCAGGAACAGTCACTATGTGAGGAGAAAAATGTATTTCCAACAGCTCTACAAAACAACAGAGACATCTGCTAAATTTGGGGTCTCATATCTATAAACTCCCACACACAGAAAATGAAACATCAAGAACAAACAATGGGGGTGGGCAAGGGGAAAACCTTTTTTTCTTTCCAGTTTAATGAACCTAAGAAAATATTCTGAAGCCACAGATGCTTAAGGGAGATCCAGTTAGCTTAGGTCTTAGTGCTAACGAAGTACAAATGGAGATCAAATTCCCCAAATGAGTAAGTTATCTCTGTCTAGAGGGAAAATATTACTGGCCACAAGCCCTGCCTTGAATCTCAGCAAACTTCTTGCAGATATCCATTCTTGGTCACCAGTGCTCTGGGGAAGAAGTAGTTATGGCCAAATATTACCCAACTTCTCTCCTAAAAACCCAACTCCCATCCTATACCTTACTCCCTCAGGGCAGCCCCAGAGCTCTGTCTTTACTTACAGAAGATGGCACTTTCCTAAATTGGTAATCTGGGCCCTGAATACGGTACAGTCACCTGCCCACCCTTTCGGTAGGTCTTGGCTTAAGCATTAACTGGGGCTAGGCAACAAAGGTTAAGCTGCAGTTAAGGTCTACCACAGTCTTAAGAGTGTCAAGAATCCCTAGTGATGTTTTAGCAGTGGCCCTGGCCAAAGCACATCTCTGCAGTGCTAGTGAGTCTGGCTACCCCTAATAGGTCGTGAGATGCCTAGGAGGAGAGAACTGAAATCTACCTAGAGGAAAGCCTTGAAAAGAAACTTCATTTTCTGGGAGAAAAAAGAAAGGGTTGAATGAGAGGTATGGTGGCCAGTCTCCACAATGACCCCCAGGGATCCCTACCTCCTGGTATTAACACCTTCAATGTAGGCCCCTCCTACAATGACTAGAGATGCCCTGCTGACTCGTGTAACCAAAAAGATTTTGCAGAAATGACAGAGTGTGACTTCTGAGGCTAGGTCATAAAAGACATTGCAGCTTCCACCTTGCTCTTTCTTGGATCACTCTTGGAAAGCCTGCTGCCATGTTCTGAGGACATGCAAACAGCCCTACGGAGAGGTCCATTCGGTGGGAAACTGAAACCTCCTGCCAGTCAACACTGACTCATGAGTCAGGTGTGTCAGCCATCCTGGAATTGGATCCTCCAGCCCCATTTGAGCCCTTGGTCAGCCGCAGCCCCGGCCAACATCTTGACTGCACCCTCACGAGAGACCACAGGCCAGAGCCATCCAGCTAAATAAAGCTACTCCTGAATTCCTGACCCACAGAAACTGTAAGGAATAATACCAATTTCCTATTGCCTTAAGCTACTAAATTTGGGATAATCTGTTACTCAGCAATAGATATCTAATTCAGGAGGTAATAGATCAACCAAGCAGGAGAGACTCAGGGTAAACATCAGAAGGAAAATGTTTTAAATGTGAGAACTGTTCATTCAACTCAACCAATATTTACTGAGTGCCTCCGGGATGCTAGGTACCAGGCCTTTGTGTTACACATTTATCCTGCCTACGGGGAGGGACAAAGGAAAATAAATACTGAGAGGAAAGATTATATTAGAACCACTATCACATGGATCCTAGCGCCTATGTAAAAGTGAGTTAGGCTGACCTGGCTCCTGAGAGCTGGGAATTCGGAGATACTGGTGTCCTGAAAACCAAACGATCCCTGTTACTTTCAGGTCCACTGTCTCAGCTTTATCCTTTAAGCTTGAGGCTTAAAGCCCTGTTAAAACACAGATCCTGTGGGAGGGCCATTATGAGTTTAGTACGAATAAATTTCAGATCCTTTTTGGGGAGGTTGTACTGGGAAGCTAGAAGAATCATGTAGAACCTGCAGGGAGAGTGGTGTTAGGAGATCAACTTTGGAAATTTTACAGTCTAAAGCAAAAGACAAAATCCATTTGTAAACAAATCTAATAATAGAAATAATAGGCACCATTTACCGTACGGTGTGTGATTAAAACATATTTTCTCTGCCTCTTGAAAGGATCCTACAAGATCAGTATTATTCTCTCCACCATGCAGATGAGGAAACTGGGGCTAAGAAAATCTCGATAACTCACCCAAGGGTGCATCGTTATTAAGTGGTAGAGCCTGATTTTGTACCAAGGACTGTCTTGCTCCAAAGTTCACAAGTTCATGGTTTCCCCACCAGGCTACACACAGTAAAGAAAATGAAACAGACATTTTTCTCCCCTTTCTTCTTATATAGAAACTGGAAAAAAACACTCAAGAAAATTCAAGCATGCTGTTTCTGTTATTCTCACAGGTGGTTTATAGATTTTTTTTTTAAATGAACTTTCTCCAATGCCGTAAATGAAAAAGCTATGTGAAAAATTAATAGCAGATTGGAAGGAGAGAGACCCATTTCTTTTAAGTGAATGTAGGGTTTGATGAGAAATTCTGAAAGTTGTTTTGGAAAACAGGCGGCTGGCGAAGTAACAGAAAACGAAAATTCATAGAGACGACAGACTCTCACCACACAGCACACGCGCCAGCGAGCTCAGGGGAGTGACAGGAACATGACCAGAGCCGCTGCTTTCAGCCGATCTGTACTGCTTCCAGGCACTTCTTACAGGATTGTGAAAGGCAGGAGGAGACATGAGGTATGATGCAGGAGCAGATACACTCATCACATAGGCAACAACCTCCTGGAACAAAAAGTTTCTATCTGCTCGAGCCAAGCAAGGAAGAAAGCTTTAGGTCAAGGTGTTCCCTAAACCTGCCTCAAGCCAGCTTGCGGTCGGCAGGAACACGTGGCCACGAAGGAAAGCCTATTCTCTTTTCCACATCAGTCCCCGCTTCACTCCTGAGGCTACAAAAAAATTAGAAGTGAGAAGCTAAAATAGCCTATGTGTGTGTGTGTGTGTGTGTGTGTGTGTGTGTGTGTAAGGTAGAAGTACTAAAATGACGATATGACACTATACCTTTTATTCTTTCAAATCATCTTCCTGAGATAAAAAGATTGCAGTGTTGAAGAAGGCAAGGCATCCCTCCTTTATTCTGGAGCTGCTCTGGCCACTCTGGTGAGCATTCTGGCCCAAATGATCTACCGGAAAGGAGAGCTCTTAATGCATCTACTGCTGAATGGGTAGAACAGGACAACAATCTTGTTCTTGCACTAGGGAAGCTTGGGGTTTTTTTAATAAGCTCCCACAATATTCTTCCTTCTTATTTGCTGCTCAAGAGGACACCAGTTGATTTCGGGGTGAGAGCGATCTGAAACTTGACAAATCATTAACCAGAACTTCTGGTTGATTCTCAACCTATCAACCTGAAACGTACACCCACTAGACCCCCAACTTGGCTCTCTCTCACGATGATGCCCCACTTGAAAACCTACCTAGGTATCAGAAATGGCTTCTCACCCCTCAAGGGGACATCTCATTTCCTGTTGGAGTGTGATGGCAAGGGAGCTCAGAATAAAAGGTCAGAAGGAATGAGAAAAAGGTTCTTCGCTCTTTCAGATAAAGCCACAGTCAATGGCCACTGTCAGACAACGGCCACAGTTTCTTATCAAATCTGAGTTAGAGGGACTTCCCTGGTGGTGCAGCGGTTAAGAATCCGCCTGCCAATGCAGGGGACACGGGTTCGAGCCCTGGTCCGGGAAGATCTCACATGCTGCGGAGCAACTAAGCCCGGGCGCCATAACTACTGAGCCTGCAAGCCACAACTATTTTTTTTTTTTTTTTTTTTTTTGCGAAACGCGGGCCTCTCACTGTCGTGGCCTCTCTCATTGCGGAGCACAGGCTCCGGACGCACAGGCTCAGCGGTCATGGCTCACGGGCCCAGCCGCTCCACGGCACGCGGGATCTTCCCGGACCGGGGCACGAACCCGTGTCCCCTGCATCGGCAGGCGGACTCTCAACCACTGCGCCACCAGGGAAGCCCCGAAAGACACTGTTAATAGAATGAAAAGATAAGTCCCAAAATGGGGAAAATATCTGCAAAATACATAGCTGGTAAAGCACATATCTAGAATATACAGAGCTCTCAAAACCCACTAATAAGGAAACAACCCAAATTTTTAAAAATGGGCTAAATATTTGAAAGTCAGCTCACCAAAAAAGATATATGGATGGCAATTAATCATGAAAAGATGCTGAACATCACTTTTAGGAAAATGAAAATTAAAACCACAGCGAAACCACTACATTTGTTAGAATGACTAACATTAAAATAACAACAATAGTATTAACATAAAGCTTGAAAATATCAAGTGCTGGTGAGGATGCAGAGTAACTGGAACTTTCATTGCTGGTGGGAAAACAAAACAGTTTCTCCACTTAGGAAAACAGTTTGCAGTTTCTTATAAAATCAAACACACGCTTACCATGCACGATCCAGAAATCCCATCCCTAGGCATTTACTCAAATGAAATGAACACTTATATTCACATGAAAACCTATATGCAAATATCTATAGCAGCTTTATTTGTAATCATCAAAAACTGGAAATAATCCAAAGGTCCCTCAACTGGGGGATGGGTAAACAAACTGGTGTACATCCATACAGTGGAATTCTACTTAGCAAAGGAAGGAACAAATTACTGATACAATCATCAACATGGATGAATCTTAAACGTACCATGCTAAATGGAAAAAAAAAAAAAAAAAAAAAAGCTAAGCTCAATAGGTTACATACTGTATAATTCCACGTGAATGACATTGTAGAAAGGGCAATACTTTAGGCACTGAAAAAGAATCAGTGGTTGCCAGGGCTTGGGGGAGAGCAAAGGGTTTGACTATGACAGGGAAAGATAATTGGAGAATTTTGGAAGGTGGTCAAACTATTCTATATTTTGATCATAGTAGAGGCTACCTGACTGTATGTATTTGTCAAAACTCACAAAACTGTATGCTAAAACAAGTGAATTTTGCTGTATCTACATGATACCTTAATTTTTCCCCTAAAAAAAAGGAAAAAAAATAATAGGGAGGACCTACTATAGCCTCAGCTCTGTGTCAAAAGCTACTAAAAATACAAAGAACTGCCGTGAGGATGGTTTAGAGTGAACATCTGCCTAAACAGGTTTTACAACTAAGACCTCAGGTGAGCAGAATAGACTGTAAACAGGCGTCCAGAGAAAGCTGGGGTATCTGGTATAAACAGGGTCCCCTCCACTGTCTGCTTCTGCCTTTAATCCGTGGGCTTTTCATTCTGCCTTCCCTCCTCTCACCACCCTAACCAGGTGGATCGCCCGATTGACCCCTCACAGAAGTCAATTTAATCCTGTCTCCAAGCTTCTAATTACATCAGCTCTCCTGTCTAGGACACAGCTTTCTCCCCTCTCCTAATCTCAGTCTTTCCCATCCTTTAAGATCTAAACCTTCCATGAAACTTTCCCTACCAGAGCAGGGATCTCCTCCTCTTTGAAGCACCTTAGGACTTGGAGTCTTCACTATTCAATTTGATATTCATCCATTAAACATTAATTATACACTTTGAGTGTTTGAAGTGGTTTTCCTATTGTAACTACACTGCTAGTTACTTTAGAAGAGGAAGCCCTTAAGATTTCTCGTGTCCATCTCCCCAACCTCACCCCAGCACCTCCACTGCCTAATTCAAACCATCAACTGAATGAAATATCAACCACAGTAGGTAAGAGATGCAATGTAGTATTAAACATATTGCAATTCATCTGCTCATAGCTCAAAATCTTTGTAGATTTTTTCCTTGCATACAAGGTGATTAAAAATGTCTTTTCACAAAATAAAAGCCATGCCTGGTTCTAAGCAATTTAACAATCCCTAAAGGACCCACAATAGCACAGTAAGTACATGCATTTCTTGACGTGTAATTGTTTCCACTGTATTAGATTCATTTCCTGATGTCACATTAAAATGAGGGTTGGGTTATTTTGTTTTTTAAACAATAATCAAATAAATTCTATACATTTATTTTTTTTTCTTCTAGAAGTCTTTGGCCAAGCATCTTGAGCTAATAGACCCCCTCTACAGATGTTTCCAATTTTCATGCATGCTTACATTTAACTTAGATAGGCCAATTTAATTAGTCTTTTAATCCTGCAGAACAGTGATGCAAGAAGAACATCGTGCTGGGTTATTGCCATTGTATTCCGAATCTCATGTTACGTTTCACTACTTGTCCTTTGCTTAGTTTATGGTAAATTATAAATGGAAAATGCAATATTGATAAAGAAATTATTTTTTCTTCAGAAATTTTCCAGCTGGCATTTAACCTCTTTTGACTCTGTGCTGAATTTTCAGCAATAAGGAAACCATCAGCCTTCACTTCGTTTGGATATACAGACTCCATTCAATAATATCACAGTCGTGTGTGTGGATGAGTTTTCGTCCCTGCCCAGAATCACTGGGGCTGCACAAAGATCCCGCGCCCCTCTAAGGCCCCCTTCAAAGTGGAAGGGAGCACTGAAAAGGCTTGGAAAGTTGACGAGATCATTGTCCAAGCTGATAATTTTGCCAAAGGCCAGCCCTTTCTAGTTATAGCCTAAAGGTTCGCGTTTAAGTATTACGCCCAGGTAGACAAAATAAAATAGACATGCATGTGCTACTATACCAGTGAACACAAAACAAAACCACTAGGCCAGTGATTCTCAAAAGTTTAGCTTGCATCAGAATCCCCGGAGGTTTGTTAAAGCACAGGTTGCTGGGCCCCACCTGGGTTTCTATTCAGGAGCTCTGGGTTGGGACCTGAGAACGTGCATTTCTAATAAGCTCACTGGTGACGCTGATGCCGCTGGGCCATCAAGGGCGTGCACTTTAAGAATCACGGACCACTCGAGACTATCTATGGTCCTGTGGATCACCAGAATTATCAGAGAATTCTGGACTGAGAGACAGGAAATAGCCCCAGAGAAAAGAGGAACAACAGAGACTTCTTTAATCCATCAGGGCTCCGAACCATCCCTCCATCAAGACAGCCCCAGGGGGCCCCAGGGAGGGAGACTCCAGAGGCATTTTTTTTTTAACTGAAGTATCATTGATTTACAATATTATGTTAGTTTCAGGTGTAAAGTACAGCGATTCTTTGGAGATTCTATTCCATTATAGGTAATTACAAGATACTGGGTATAATTCCCTGTGCTATACAGCAAATCCTTGTTGCTTATCTATTTGATATACAGTAGCTCGTATCTTTTAATCCCACTCTCCTAATCTCTCCCTCCCTCTCCCCCTTGGCAACCATAAACTTGTTTTCTACATCTGAGTCTGTTACTGTTTTGTATATAGATTCATTTCAATTACTTTTGGGCTCCACCTATAAAGTAATATTTCAGAATGGCCATCATCAAAAAGTCTACAAATAGTAAATGCTGAGACAGTCTCAAAAGCAGTGTTCGCAGGGAGTCTGCAGCTCCCACATCTTGTGAATCTCTGACAGAAGCTTCTAGGAGCAGAACTACTGGGTCAGCCAGGAAGCATCTCCTGAGAGCAGGTGACTAAGACTAGGGACTTGATTGGCCGTCGAGCAAACAGTCGTGTGAAGGATATATAGGTTCAAAAGGGAGAGCAGCACCACCAATAGGAGAACCCTGCAATTCCAGGTCCACCCCAGAGCACTTGCTGTGCCCAGAACTGAGCCTGGCTCTTCCAGAGGCTGAAGGAGGGCCTGTGGGGAATGCACTTCACCCCCAGGAGAGGGCACTGAAGGCTGCACACCCAGATCTGCGCTCTTCTGGGGTTTCAGCACCGTGGAGAAGCCCTGGTTTAGGATTAGCTTCTTCCTACGTTCTCCCAGCGAGAGACCCTGGGGACTTTAAGCTTTAAAACACACGGAGGCCTTGGCCCTACCCTCAGAGACTCCCATTTAAATGGGGCTGGCCCTCCATGGGGAATTTTAAAATGTTTCCCAGGTGATCTTAACCTGGAGTCCAAACTGAGATCCACTGGTGAACCAGACCGGGGCTTCGTGGCCCCGAAGAAGCCTGTGTTCCTCTTCTCCCTGCTCTTCATCTGGTGACAAGAGCATTTGCACAGCCAAGAGGTTTGTTTCATTCCCCAAAACCAAAAGAGTTATAGAAAGTGGCATTTCAATAAGTCCTTTTAATTTTTCTGAATAGGCAAAGGCACTAGGTAAGATTGCAGGGGAGGGGTGGTACAGCTTCCATGCCTTGTTAGGAAGATAGACAGCTTTGGTGAATCCATTCACCTCCTTAAGTGTGCTGCACCCACATCAACTGGCAAGTGAGGGTCAGCAGGTGCACAAAAATAACTAGAACTAATACTGCACGACACGCGCCCTCGATCCTGCCTGCGCATTAGACTCACCTGGAGAGTCCCGAGATTTGCTGATGCCCGCGGCCCACCCCAGACAACTGACTCACAATCTCTGTGGGTGAAGCCCAGGCACCAGTACTTTACAGCCCACCAGGAGATGACAATGTGCAGCCAGTGTGGAGAAGCGCCCACATTTTTAATGGTGGGGCCATTAAAAATCAGGAGAGGCCCAGGGGGACATCAGCATTGATCAAGCCAGCGGCTTCTGACTCAGCAGCTGCCAGTGACTCTGAACGAGGGTTTGGGTTCAATGTCTTGGGGCATGACTCAGAAATGGATATTGCAGGGGAGGTAGTCCAAGAGGGAAAGAGAGGGAGAAGGAAAGGGAGTTGGTATTCAGGGAGAGGGAGGGACAATTTTAAATTGCCCAGGACTGAGAGCCTGGTGATGGAAGATAACGTCTTGGATCTGACACTAATCCTATATGTGACCCCTAGGTGAGCCATTTCTCTTGCCTTGGCCTCAGCTTCCCCCATATCACATGGATAGCTGTGTGTTTTCAAGTCCCTTCTGCTTCTGACATTCTCCAGGTGTGTTTTACCAACATCACCTGAGTGTTCAGTAGACATTAGCTTGGACCCCAAGGCAAAGAGGAAGAGGCATCAGAGCTGAGTATCTTCCAGGCAATTGAATGCAAAGGCTAAAGCTTGAGGACAGGTGGTGGAGGGTTATTTTGGAGCTCTCAATTTGAGAATTTCATCACCTCAAACATCACTCAAAAATGTCAAAAAAAAAAGGCAGCTGACTTGACCTTCCTCCATCTTTAAGGGTGAACTCAGCTTCCCAAGTAAAACAAATTCTCATTCTGTAATCTGTAGGTTTATTTGGTTACTGTGTTTTGTCCTGTTAGTTCATAAGCTCCTCGAAGCAGGAACTGGTTGTCTAACAGAACCTTTGCGTCGTGGGGCAGGGCTTAAACACAGCACTCAGTGTTCTTACTTTTTCTACAAAAGTTGTGTTCCTAGAAAGCTGTGTGTCAATGGAATTTCCATCGATCAAATTCAATTTTAAATGTACATTAAGTGCTATATAAGGAAGCCTTGTGGCGAGTGCTTTTGAAGAGTGACAATTTTGGGGGTAATGCTAATAACTGTACCTTAATTCAACTGTTTGGTAAAACTAAATTTTAACATAGCAATTTCAATGTAAAACAGAGGTGGTTTTATGTTCCCTTAATTTGAACCCTTAAGGGGTTTGGGGTATGTTATATTAAATTCTTCTGTAGTTTATGTTCCTTCAGAATATTTGCAGCGAAAGGAGGGGTGTTTTATTGGTTTAAACTCTACTGCGTTTCTTTGTGTTGAGCCACTTACATACACACAACAATGATGACTTGCCTGTGCTTACAAAGGCCCAGGAGCCACATGGTGCAATGAAATGAGCTGAATCATTATATGGGTTGGGGTCCGAGGTCCTTCTGCTCACCACCGGCTAGTTGTGTGCCGTTGAGGGAGTCCCTTTCCTTTTCTGGGCTTTAACTTATTTGTGTGTCAGAAATATTGGACTAGGTGATTTCTAAAGTCCTTTTCAGCGCTGGCATTTTAGAATTTTAAGCTTCTTTGAAGAGTCTGGATCATCCAAGGTTGTCACAAATTTTACAGTCCTAGAACCGCTCTATTAGTGCTTTGATCCAGCTTGGCACAAACTAGAAGGATGAGGTGTGGGAGAACCAAGCTCACTGTGTGCAGTCGTGCAGGTTGTACACTGGATAAAAGTACTCAGCCTTTGCAACATCTGCCCCCAGCACAGGGCTGTATTAGCTCAGTTGGGGCTCCCCGTTGCATTAGGTGCTGCATGCTGTAGCCTGGCCCTGGTGAGCGCAGAACCTTTAAACCTAACAGCAGCAAAGCACAATTCTTGTGGTTAACATCAAAGTGGGGTCCCATGACAAAAGGCTATCCTTCTGGGCCCAGAGGAGGTGTGGAGATCATGTACACATAAACACCACCTAGTTTGAGTGAGGAAGTCAGGGTTAAGGGGGATTTATGGAAGCCCAAAGACTTGCAAGGCAGAAGGACATATCTAAAGAAATGACTGTGACTGGAAACATTAGTCACTGAACAGTCTTTACGAAGCTGTTTCCTAGATGACCTGGTTCCTTCCTAGGGTCCTAGGTTAAAATTGTACAGAGCAATGGTTCCCAAAAGCTGGATGCTTATTGGAGTGACCTGTAAAGTTGGTGCAGCCAGACTCCTGAACCACTCACCAACCCCACTGAGTGAAGCTTAAAAATCTGTAATTTCAATCAGCTCCCCAGGGCATCTAGTGCCACCAACACAGCACAAACGACATGGCAGTGTTTGAAGAACACTGGTTACAGTGATTATCCGGGCCCCGAGTGCTAGCTGTGGAAGGATTGGAGAATAATTCACAATCATGACCAGGGATAGACGATACCAGGAGAAGTGCAAGGATACCGTTTGGGGCCTTCTGTCATGGTGGCCAAGTGAACATGGTCCCAGGCAGACAATCTGGGCCACCCAGTGGGCAAAGAGAGACCAAAGAAATGAGCCTGGTAGTCTGAGGACATTTAATTAAGGGAGCCGAGTTCTCAGAGGTACTCAAGGAAAGCCAGTCCTCCCATTTGCCCTCCAGCTGCTACTCATCCACGAACACCTGTCACCTTGAGGCCAACAGGAGTTTGAACCACGGAGACAGGGCAGACGCCGTGCTGACCTGCATCCCACCCCCTCAGCACCCATCCCTCTCTGCCCTCTATGTGTTTGCAGTAAACTCTTTTACTCCGTTGCTTATGAAGACACTTGGCCTGGGGCATCATCAAACCAGGCATCTGGTAGTCCCTGGGAAACTGGGGTAGAGTCAAGAAGAAAGGCTGGTGATGACCTTGAAAGCTAATTTCTCCTCACCCAGCTAGAGTTCCCCATGCAAATGCGCTGTGACATCTTTAACAGCTACCCTCAAAATTAGAAAGTGAGAAGCATAAATACATTAACTCTCAGTGAGCGTAACTGAAATTCTGCCAGCAAATTTCAAAATAAAGCTTTTCATAAGAAAATATGAAAGTCAAACGCACTCATCTAAAGATCAGAAGTTGGCTGATGTTCACTACGGGGTAATAAATTATCTGGTCTGTAAAGCAGTGAGGTGTGTTTATGACTAGTGTTAAAACTAAGCATTCATTTTGGGTAAGTATATTGATTTTAGTAAAGGCAAAACCCAACTTAGCTGAAGATAGCTTCAGTCTTTGATCAAAATTGCATTCACAGAATGCCATCTTTGTTGTGTTCCCCAGGATTAATTAGGAAAATATTTTCCAAGAATTTATTTTACGCAAGTGTTTTGCTTCCTAAATTTAACACAGGAAGAAATTAAAAACTTGAATAGATCTATAATCACTTTTTAAATCAGTATTTCAAAAATTTATGCATTTAAATCCCAAAAGGTCTCTCATGGGATTTGAGAAGCTGAACCTAATATTCACAAAAGAAAAACTGCAAAAAAAAAAAAAAATGACAAATAAGAATAAAGAATGGGGGCTTCCCCGGTGGCACAGTGGTTGAGAGTCCACCTGCCAATGCAGGGGACACGGGTTCGTGCCCCGGTCCGGGAAGATCCCACATGCCGTGGAGCGGCTGGGCCCGTGAACCATGGCCGCTGAGCCTGCGCGTCCGGAGCCCGTGCTCCGCAACGAGAGAGGCCACAACAGTGAGAGGCCCGTGTACCGCAAAAAAAATCCCCCACGGGCTTCCCTGGTGGCGCAGTGGTTAAGAATCTGCCTGCCGGCCGCATAGCACAGGGAGATCAGCTCAGTGCTTTGTGATCACCTGCATGGGTGGGATGGGGAGGGTGGGAAGGAGGGAGATGCAAGAAGGAGGAGATATGGGAACATATGTATATGTATAATTGATTCACTTTGTTATAAAGCAGAAACTAACACCATTGTAAAGCAATTATACTCCAATAAAGATGTTAAAAAAAAAAAAAAAAGAATCCGCCTGCCGATGCAGGGGACGCGGGTTCGTGCCCCAGTCCGGGAGGATCCCACATGCCGCGGGGCGGCTAGGCCCGTGAGCCATGGCCGCTGGGCCTGCGCGTCCGGAGCCTGTGCTTCGCAACGGGAGAGGCCACAACAGTGAGAGGCCCGCGTACCACAAAAAAAAAAAAAAAAGAATAA
>RJWK010031775.1:0-24031 GCA_004363435.1 Platanista minor | reverse complement strand
AAAAAAAAAAAGGGCTTTAAGGAAGGAAAGATTTATCCCAATACTCCTTATAATAAAAAACATTCTCGGAGAGGCCTAGGCAACTTCAAGAGAAGGAAAACTCAAGAATGAAGAAAACTGTAGTACAAACTTATGGCCAAAAATACTGTATTTTTAACCA
The DNA here is from genome assembly GCA_004363435.1 of Platanista minor. Lineage (NCBI taxonomy): Eukaryota > Metazoa > Chordata > Mammalia > Artiodactyla > Platanistidae > Platanista > Platanista minor. The sequence goes on along the minus strand of RJWK010031775.1, from coordinate 23,871 downwards.
GCAAGATCATCGGGGCATTATTATACAACATTAGGTATTTTTTTGCAAAACTAGTTCCCATCCCCAAACAATAGACAATACATGCATTTGAATGACATTTTAAGAACAGTAAATATGATTCTTTTAAATACTGCAAGTTAAAAATGTTTTTCTGACAAAACTCCCTAAATACATAGGTCTAGTAAGGGTTTCCAGCATGATGACAGGTGAGGAATCCAGCAAGTTGCATTTAGAGAGTTCTTTGAGGAAAGGAAATCCACCCAAAACATGTGTTTCAGTCGAAGTCACCTGAACAAAGTTACATAGTAATTTTCCATCTTCCTTTTCCTAAACTTAAAAATATTCTGCTGAAGAATATCTTCTCCCTGTTGTTTTTCTGTCTACCAAAGCTTATATGGAAGTCAGAATTCCTTTATCCAAGTGAGATCCAATTTTACCCAATAGATGTTTTCATAACATGTAAATGCCACTTACTATTGGGTTGGAATCATATGGGGAAATGGAGGATACATGATAAGGGAGGTAAGAAGGAAATTAATATCTGAGCACCTACTATGTGCTGTGTGTATATGCGTACTTTGAACAGATGATTCTAGAAGCAACAGGGTTGTTGAAGGGCATTGGTAGTTGAGAAGACAGCAGGAAATGTTTATTCTGTGAGAAAAACAAGTGGCAAGTTCAGACTGTGTACTAAGTATCTATGAAACAGCAGGTGTTTGGCTCCAAAAATCTCTAGCTAGTCACATACAACTAAGCCATTTCTTTTCCTAATTTTATGCAATCAAAATGAAATCCCAAAGACATAGTTACCAGGACAGATCTATTAACACTACATATGCTGGAAATATGTAGAGATAGATAAACACAATGTTACTAGTTTTAGTTTTTGTGTGTTGTTTCTAACCAAAGATAACCTTTGGAAGAAAACAGTATACCAAGCACACCTTACACGTGTCAACTGGGATGTTGTCAATTACCAATTAAGTGGTTTTAAACACTTATTTAATTTTAAGAAGAGCAGCAATATCCGTTACAATATTTGGGTACACTTTATTTTTGTATGGGTTAACATTCTGCTATATTTCATTTCATTCATTCTTTTGGAGAAACTGAAAACAAAGGGAAATTGAGGGTAACTTGATTATTTCCAACCAGTATCTGAGTCTTGCAGTATCTCATTATGCAGCCCTTTCTTCCCATTATTTTAATATATTTTTTGCAAATAATAGTCATTTTTGACCCATATCCAGCATAAATAGCTTTTCACTGATTCCTAACTTAAGACAACTAAAATTTACAATCATGTGGCAGTATAAATTTTAAAATTACAGTTCGTACACCTTAACAATCGAGATAGTCTGAAGTACAAAAAGTAAATTGTCCTTTAGCTGAATTACCTTTTTTAAACATTAGACCTGCTAGTTAATCTACAAAAAAAATACAAGTTTCGGGTGTTCCTTAAATACCTTTTGTAGATGTCATCTGCTAGTAAACAACATATGCAGGTTTCTAGAAGATTTTCCCCCCCAATCTATTCATGACATTCAACAGAGCTCTTTATATGAAAATGTATTTAAAAACAAACACTTTGGGGGGATTTATTTACTTTTGTTATTTCCCTTTGTTGCAGATATGAGGCACAAACTTCTGAATTTAAGCTCTGTAAGGCATAGTACAAACCTCCAATTTACAAATAAGGGATCCTCTGTGGGTTGGAACTGCCATGTCACGCAAAAAGGGGAAAATCACCTGTAAACGGGTACACTGCAATGTGTTAAGTGAGTCATGAAACGGCTGCTTGCCTTGGTCTGCTGAAGAAAGGTTTCTGTGTTTTGTGTTTTTGTTTTTCAATAAGACATGCCCAAGTCACCACAAAACTCGCCACAGGCCTCCGTTACTGTTACCGAAAGCATCAACAAGAGGGGTCCAGCGGCACACGCTTAGAATGCTTGCAATCACAATGATAATAGAAAGCATGAGTAAACTTTGTTTTTATACAAAACTGAAAAGAATCCCTTCCCACCCCAGACCCTTCAGTAAAACCCCAAACAAAGAAACAAAAAAAAAGAAAAACCTTTAGCTTCGACTGACTAGTGTGGATACAATTCGGTTTCTGCGCGTCACTGTAACTAGGGTGATCAATTTTTTCCTTTCTCAAGAGAAGGGATCTTGTCATGCACCCTAAGATGAACAGTGAGACCACAAACCTCAATTCTGCATAGCAATTCCATCCCGATTTCATAAAGACAAATATAACAATCTTTCCCTGTTTTGCTCAGCTTCTTTGAGCTTTGAGATCAGGTTTAATTGACTACATCTACTATAGCTCTATTAAATAGAATATCTTGATTCCCTAAAACTGTAACACTTATGACCTTGTGATGAGGTTTTCTCTATACACACTGTAGGCCTTCAAATGTTGCTGTTTATACTTTTTTTTTTTCTTTTTTTCTTTTTTTTTTTTTTTTTTTTTTTTTTTTTTTTTTTTTTTTTTTTTTTTTTTTTTTTTTTTTTTTTTTTTTTTTTTTTTTTTTTTTTTTTGCTGCACCAAATTTAAGATCGCCCTTTCAGGCAAGCAGTGGTCGCTAGCTGTTAAAACATTTCCTTAGCGGATCACAATAGCTTCTAAAACTGCCTTTCTAATAAAGGCCATCAGAGAGGTAATACTAAACTGTGCATATTTGCCAAATAAGAATATGAATTGTATAAAAGCTCATATTCCAATCCTAGGTCAAATGGCAAAAGTTCTACAAAGTTGGTTTCCATGTTTGTATAAAAGCTCCGACTGATTTTTGCTATGAAATTACCTTTGGGTCTTAAGACCTTTGAGTCTTATAATCAGTATACCTCTACTCAGGAATGTGCAAATGATTTTATATAGCACGATGCTAGTACCGCTCCGTACGATAGTAAGGTTTTTTTTTTTTCTTTTCTAAATGGAAAAAAACAAAATATCCCTAGTCAGAAATAAACTGACAAATTTACATTCTCCTCTCTTAAAAAAGTAAATAACATTATTCAAAATGTGAATTAGCTATAAGACACACAATACAATTACATAGATACATATCAATACAGCACATTCAATCTGCCAAAAAATTAATGATCACAAAGCCAGTATGGATGATGCAATATCAAGGGAGAGATGTATGTACAATGATTAGAGCATTCATAATTGCACTAGACCTACAGGCAGTCTGTTTCTTAATTAAATTACAGGTGCTTTCTGAATAAGGAGAAAAAAACCCAAGTAACCTGTGTATAGTTTGAGGCTGGGAGAGTAAAGAATGGGAACATCCCATTACTACTTAGTAACTCTGGCACTCATCTGATAAGCCACTGATTTTCTCCCTCTCCTTTATTGTTCCAAAAGAGTGAGATGTATATGAAAGTTTAGACTCGTGCCGAATAGTACTGTAGTTAAACTGAGACCAGCATCATGGCCTAATTCTAACTTCCCAGCAGGTTTAAAACAGTCATGACTTATTTTCTTAAATCATATTTCAACTCAAACTGCTTGACAGAAGCCCATCAATACATGTGCTGGGTTTTTTTTGCATTGGTTGAAAAATTGCACATATAGACTTCCAGATCTCTCTCCTACTATGTTCAGTTATATAAATACATGTTCTATAGAACAGAAAGGTTACTTTTGGGTTTCGGTCCACAAATCTTCCTTAAGTTCAACTCAGCCAGTCACCAGTTTAAGATCCCAAAGATGGTAAACTAGCAGTCACTTCAGATTCTGCAAATGAAAGGTGTCAGAATAATGCTATCAACCAACGTTCTTGGCAGACCTACTTGACCTGAAAGAACACAAAGAGTAAAACTGGCTTCAAATGAAGAGATAAAAGCAGATTTCACGGGGTATCACACAGGACAGCTTTTCCACATTGTCCATTTAGATGCTCAACATGGAATGTGGACACAAAACAATGTGATTTTAAGGGCAAAGAAAAGGGTGGACTATGAGAGTCAAACTGACAGTGAGTGACCAACTGTTTGGCAACTGGTGTTTCAAGTTCATTTGCAGCCAAACATTTTAGGCTTCACAGTCTTACTCTCTTACATTTTAAGATACTGGCTTTTATCTTTTCAGTTCTTACTAAAAAAATTTTTTTAAAAGCCAGCTTTGGCAACACATACCCATTAATGAAAGTCATTTTTAAAATTGTGGCCCCAAACACTAAGAAAACAAAAACAAAAAAAAAGGGAGGAAAAGTTTGAACTGAAGGAAAAAAAAAAATTAAGAGCAACCTATGAAAAGGATCTGGGTAGCAGCCATTGGGATAATGTAGTGTCTCTTGGCATATGTTTTTGGCATCTGCAGTTTGAAGAAAGCAGGGTGAAAAAGGAAGGAAAGGAGGAAGGACAATGGCACATGGCATTTCAAAAGAAAGGACTTCTGTGTGTCTTGGCCCTTGCCTTACTCACTTCTGTACAGTTCACTGAGCAACCAAGCTATGGCTGAAGGTAGAAATCCAAAAAAAAAAAAAAAAAAAAAGACACTTAACCGTCAGATGGGCACCCACCGTCCCAGCCCAAAGTGAGGCAAAACAATGTATTTATATAAAAAAATCCTCTACGTGTGTATCCAGAGCAATACATTTAAAACCACAGTATCAATACTTATAATCCTTCAGCAAAAACGACAAACTGTTAAATTAAGCTGATGTTGATGGCTTAGATTGAATGACAGTTGTCCTGACTGTATCATTTGAGAGAAAAACTTGACCAAGAATGGAACTAGGATAAAGGCCATTGTAATGTGGGAAAAATCAGGAGGAAGGGATGGGTTAGGAAAAGGAAAATCAATCAGCTTCATTTTGCTCAATAGAAAAGAAGAGGGGAGGGAGAGAGGGAGAGAGAGAGAGGAAGAAACAGCTCTTTGTGAGTGTATGACTGAGAATTTAAAATACATTGAGTCACAAGGTTTTGCCTAAAAAAAAAAAGAGAGGAAATGTGCTGGGACTGTACTTCAGCATCCTGTGTTTCCTCTGAATAGTTTAAATAAGATCATAATATTTACTACGAACTCTGTGGACACACTCACACAGAGTCCAGGACGGCAATAAATTAGTATTATGCAAATTGTTTTCCACAGAAATACAGTCCCTCTTGTATAGTTTCAATAGCCCACCAGGGAAGGGAAGAGCGTGTCAAGGAGGCACAATTAGACCAGGTTGTACTCCTTCAGGTTCAACTGGAGGATGGTGTCTTTGACGGCGGCAAAGACAAAGCGGATGTTCTCGGTGTCTGTGGCGCATGTGAAATGGGAGTAGATAATTTTGTCACTGTCTGGATTCAGGTCCACGAACATCTTCAGGATGAATTCTCGAGCTGCCTGGGCATCTCGCTGGGGTCCTGTTGGCCAAGGGAGGAAAGGGACATTCGTCAGCTGATCTGTTAAGGCGTTTGCTCAGTCAGTGTTTACTGATGCTCATAAAGACCTCTTCAGTGCAGACTGGATCTGTTATAAGCACCTTTCTCAACACTACTATGTGTAATTGCTCCTCTTTTGTCACTTTACCTGCCCAACCATTCATCTCCGCCCATCCACAGAATGCGATTAGGTGAAAACAGGCCGACAGCTTGACGGGCAGGCTAAGGTTAGCTCTGATTCTTCAGGAGATAGCGAGCCACAGCAGAATCTTCAGTAGGGGTGTGATTAGTTTACTTCTGTTGGACTGAGTTAACTACGCTGGTTTCAGCTGCATAATAAGCATGCGTACAACATAACTGCCTCAGGCTCTCTTGTCAATCTGTCCCCGTGTGTCTCCCCTCCCCCACTCCATGATGGATCATTTCACATGCTCCAGACTGAAATCTCTCTCAGAATACAAAACCTGTTCCTTAAGGTCTGGTCCATCTACAGCTGTCCTCTGTAGCCTCACTTCTGGTGTTTCTGAGCAAACCGCATTTATGGGAATTCAATTCACTACGTGTGATGATTTAAAAGGCTGGTTTACATTTTCTTACATTTATCCAGGGTCTCTTATGTGCCAAGCACTGTCTTAGAAGGATTATGGTACATTTGTCAGGATATATGAAGAACTTATTTAATAATTTTGCAACAGATTCTTAGATATGACACCAAAGTCACAGGCAACAAAAGAGAAAACAGATCAATTGGACTTCATGAAAATTAAGAACTTTTGTATATCAAAGGACATCAAGAAAGTAAAAAGACAACCTACACACTCTGCTGTGCAGCAGTAATTAACACATTGTAATTCAACTATACTTCAATAAAAAATAAAAAAGAATGACAAAAAAAAAAAAAAAAGACAACCTACAGAATGGGAGAAAACATTTGCAAATCACATATCTGCTAAGGGTGTAAATAGCCAGAATATACCAAGAACTCCTAGGATTCAACAACAGAAAGACAACCTGATAAAAAGATGGGCAAAGGACTTGAGTAAACATTTCTCTCAGGAAGATATATAAATGGCCAATAAGCACATGAAAAGATGCTCAACATCATTAGGGAATGTGAATCAAAATCACAGTAAGATACCACTTCACATCTACTAGAATGGCTATAATCAAATCAAGTGGAAAATAACAAGTGTTAGCAAGCATGTGGAAGAATCTGAACCCTTGTGCATTGTTGCTGAGAATGTGAAATGGGAGGAAAACAGTTTGATGGTTCCTCAAAACTCTAAACACAGACTTACCATAGGAGCCAGCAATTCCACTCCTAGGTATATACCCAAAAGAATTGAAAGCAGGGACTCTAACAGATACTTGTACACCAATTTTCATTGCTGCATTATTCATAATAGCCAAAAGGTGGAAACAACCCAAGGGTCCATCAACAGGAATGGCTAAACAAAAGGTAGTATATACATACAATGGAATATTATTCCGCCATAAAAATTAAGTTCTGATAGATGCCACAACATGTATGAACGTTAAACACTATATCAAGTAAAATAAGCCAGACACAAAATGACAAATATTGTACAACTCCACTTACATGAAGTACCTAGATTAGGCACATTTATAGAGACAGAAAGTAGATTAGAGGTTACCAGAGGCTAGGAGGAGGAGAAAAGGGGAGTTATTGCTTAATGATTACAGAATTTGTTTGGGGTGATGATAAAGTTGTGGGAATAGTGATGGCTGCAAAGCACTGTGAGTGTAATTATAATATCACTGAATTGCATGCTTAAAAATGGTTAAAATGGCAAATTTTACGTTACATATATTTTACCATAATTTAAAAAATTAACATACCCAAAAGCATTGAATTATATGCTTTAAATGGGTGGATTTTAAATGGTATATGAATTCTATCTCAATAGAGCATAACAGATCCTAATAAATATATTAATTTAAAGCTTGTAAATTAGAAGCAACACTAAAACACCACCACCACCACCTATCAAGGATTGAGCACCTTTCTCATATGCGTCTTTGTGGCACTATACCTCTGCATTTCTCCCATTTTTTCCAGTTCTGTACCATGAAAGAAGGTCTTGTGCTATAACCTCCACTCCTCCTCGTCTCAGAAAGACCCTCTCGGGATCCACAGCTTAGATTTTTTTTCTGTCAGTGTTGTTATCTACTGGTTGGGACAAAGAAATCTTTGAAATTTCTACCGAGGGCCTGCAGATTCTAACAAAATGCACCGTGAGTTTCAGACAGCCAACCTGAAAACTTTTCAAACCAATCTTACTGCAAATAACTTTATATCCAACATTGCTGGAAACTGGGAGAAAGAGCCATGAAAACAGATCATTCTCCTTTGCGCAATTTACAAAAGGAATGTTTGAATTTCTAACTTCAGAGCCCAGAATCGAAACTTTTGTCAATGATTAAGAAGGCTGGCATCATAATGAATGAAAAAGTTAACACAATTACAAATATGTAATATATATAGTCACTTAATGTCCTAGCTTATTCGATGTACTTCTTGTTAATAATTCCATAGCAGTAATAAGAAAGGTCTACCTTTTTTTTTTTTTTTCCTAACTCTAAAGTATATCAGAACAAGACTCAAGTCCACAGAAGAGCACTTGGAGCCTGTTACGTTTCTAAGCATAATTTGCTATTTGAATAAACATAAACTACAAAGAAATCCTTTTAGTCATCATAGCAGTAACAGAATTCCATAGTCTCTATGGACAATTTTGCAATTCAAGTCCATGTAGAAATGGTAATTTTCCTTCCCGAAGAGAAATACAGAAATGGCATTCATTACAATGAAGACCTTGGAAGTGCAGAAATGTGGAAGTGTGAAATTTAGAATACTATAAACATGTTTATGATAAAAATATCACTTCAGAGTGGGCCTAGAATTTTTTCCTGTCTTAGCTCATCTTACAAGGGCTTGAAGTCTCCTGGAATGACAGCTGTGTTTGCTTTATGAATAATAATCAGTGTCTGTCTGTCTTTTTCCATGGCCAAGTTTCCTGTATGCGTTACGCGTTATCACTGGGGGAGATGGACACTAAAAAACATCTTGGGATTTAAAGATATTCACAATGGGCACATGTTAGAAGGAAGATGCTCACACTCAGAGTGATGGGATATCTGGGGAAATTATTGGTCAAAGGAGATGTGTAAAGAGATTAGGAAGACGCTGCACAGAGAGGGGAGAACAGTACTCCTAACACGTGTCGTACTGTAGGAAACCAATCCCGCTGTGCTGTGCGTGCTGCCGCCTCATGCACTGTGAGCCTCGGTGGGTCTGCTCTTTAGGGCCGTGCTGCCTCTGTCCTCCCGTGTGCAAGCGTATCACGAAAACATGCTGGCCTGTAGGCGGGTGCTGCTTCGGGAGGTGGGGGTCATTTCCCATCCGTGGATTCTCACCAAGTTCTGAGAAAAACTACAAAGAGCCTCTCCTTCCAGGTGTGTGAGGCAAGCATGCGTGTTTGGGTGTAAGCCAGATGCTTCGTGCCCATCTTATTCGGGCAGATCTCGTGTTTAAGGAGCCAGCCTGTTGCCGTGGGAGAGAACTAACACAAAGTTACTTCCTTCCACAGTTTCCTGAGGAGCACTGAGGACTCCAGGCTCTGGCGCTTGTGATGTGGTGGCAGGCGAGTGGCAAAGTAAAAGGTGGAAAAGAGAATACACCGTCTAGGCTGGGCAGGTATCGTTTTAAAGGAACCTCAAAGCACAAAGGAAAATGTACTTGGACAGAGGATGGGAACACACTGCTACCAAAAACAGTACTGTCTCTAATACCTGACAACATCCCCACATGGTAGAGTCAGCAATGCTTAGAATCTTACATGTATCTGAGAAGGGAACTTCATTAAACATGTAACGTTCCCCTTCCAAGAGCAGCACCATACCAAACGCATGTGTGATGAAAAGATGAATAAAACTCCATCCTCGATGTGTCTGTGTCTTGGTAGAAAGCTATGAGGCCAAACTGAATATTAGTTTTGAAGCAATTACCATTCTGAGGGAGTTTGCAGAACAAAAACACTGCTGAGCTGACATCCGTGCCAGACACCCTTTGCTGATAATGTACTTTTAAAAAATAGCCCGTTCCCTTACTGTTGCACCTCTATAATAGGTACTTTTGGGTTTGTGCTCTTCTCTGTGCCAGGCACTGTGCTAAGTAACTTACATTATGTGATTCCATTCAATTCTCTTTTACTCATGAAGAAACTCAGTGGTTGAATAAACTTGTCCGAGGCACCAGAGCTGGTAAGTGGCAGTGCTGGTTCTCTGTGACATTCAAAGCTTGCCCTCTTACCTGTTGTTCATCTAGCTCTGGGTTTGGCAAACCTCTCTGTTAAAGGACCAGAGGGTAAATATTTTTGGCTTTGTGGGCCACTTGAGCTCTGCCACAACTACTCAGTTCTGCTGTTGTAGCATAAAAGTGGTCAGACAGTATATAAATGAATGGCCGTTTCAATAAAACTTGATTGATTTATAAAAAGAGGCGGCAGGCTGTAGTTAGCCACTCCTAACCTAGACTTGAGCACCTATGGGGAGATGGGTGTGGACTGTGCACGTAAGTTCTTACAGGGCAGTCAGTGGCTGTGACTCTTTCACCTGTTTCAGAGTGGATGCATTCTGTTACCAATCTATCAACAAGTATTTCTCGGAAGGGGTTGGGTGTCATGCCCGGTCATCCAGGATTTCACAGTCTAGTCAAGAGGAAGCAAGATTTGCTTATAAGAAGGAAGTAAATCATGCGAAGTGCATATATATGAGTACTGAAGTGGGTGCTACAGACCCTAAGTGCTACAGGAAGAGCTTAAAGGATGGGTGCCATCCCTTAGGATGATGGGGCTTCATGGGGTCATGAAGCCCCCCAAAAGTAAATACTTGCTAAATAGTTATTCACCATGTGTCAGGCATCATGCTAAAATGTCACAATATGTTATCTATTATAGTCTACAAAACATAAGTTTGGTCCTAAAGCCCAGAGCAACTAAATGACTTGATCACGGTTCTACAAATAGGAAATATCAGAACTGGGATGTGAATCTGGGTAGATCGACTTCAGACCAGGGGCTCTTGACCACAATGTTCTTTCTGTTTTCTCTCTAGAGAGAGGGAGAGGCAGACTGTTACCAAACGAAAGGGCAGTCAAGAGGGAACTATAACGGCTGACACACAATTAGTCAAAACTAGGGGACTCTTCCCTCCTTTGAAGAGCAAAAGAAAACAACTTCTTATGTGCTTTGAAATAACTGTAACTTTCAGCAGTGTCGGGGTTATGAAACATTTCAGGCCGTCGTTAAAAGACAGGACAAACAAGAATTCGTACTCCATCAATCACAACGTGCCGGCTTCTGAGGGCAAAGGCAGTGACAGAGCACTGTCGGGTGCCGGCTCAGGCACTGGTCTCGGGAGGTGGGCGGAATGTGTCCCTAGCTACTGGGCAGGTGGGAGAGTGGGGACTTACCATCATATTCTGGGAAGTAGTCAACTAGGTGGGAATACATAATTTTCTCCTCTAGAAGGTCTTTCTTGTTTAAGAACAGAATAACTGAGGAGTTCTGGAACCAGGGATACGTGATAATTGTTCTAAAGAGTGCTTTGCTTTCCTCCATCCGGTTCTGAAAAAAAATCATCAGAAAAACAAGGCGTGAATTACACGATCACTCAGTCTGTGAATTGTTTGTTTTTGTAAGTCCAACCCATCTTTGGTATGCATTCAGTTTCTGTGGCCCTGGGCTGGGCTGTAGCAGCTTTTATCAGGATTTACATGCAAAAGGCTCAGCAGCTCTTTTCATTAGGCAAACTCTCAGGTTGACAAGCGGAAGAGAATAATAATGAACATCTGCTGAAGTAACTCAAGGTTGAAAGAGAATCATCAAAGGCTGAAGAATCATGCATCTGGCACACTGTCACAAAAGTCCACCAAGCGTCACAAATGTCCACTAAGAATTATTCATTCATGGCCAAACGCTTAAGATCTGAATTAAGGACAAAGTACCAGGCTTCATTTTGCATTTCTTAAGCTATGTGTACTTGGGACTTCACTATTAGTTCTATTTCATAACAATCAAAACAAAGTTACTTAGGGGGCTTCCCTGGTGGTGCAGCGGTTACGAATCCGCCGGCCAATGCAGGGGACACGGGTTCGAGCCCTGGTCCGGGAAGATCCCACATGCCGCGGGGCAACTAAGCCCGTGCGCCACAACTACTGAGCCTGCGCTCTAGAGCCCGTGAGCCACAACTACTGAAGCACACGTGCCACAACTACTGAAGTGCACGTGCCTAGAGCCCGTGCTCCGCAACAAGAGAAGCCACCGCAATGAGAAGCCCACGCACCTCAACGAAGAGGAGCCCCCGCTCGCCGCAACTAGAGAAAGCCCCCGTGCAGCAACGAAGACCCAACGCAGCCAAAAATAAATGCTCGCCGCAACCAGAGAAAGCCCGCGTGCAGCAACGAAGACCCAACGCAGCCAAAAATAAATAAGAAACAACAAACCCCCCCCCCCCCACAAAGTTACTTAATTCTTTGCCCAAAGTGCATCTGTATTCTTAGAATTATTACTACTTACTTTACAAATATATATATTCCCTGATTAGAAAAACACATGGAAAAATATTTTTAGATCACACATTTCCTATTTATCAGAACACACTTTCTCCCTAAGTTTCACTATAATTTTCATACAGAACTGTGGACATATACATAGTAATTACTTGGAGATACAAATGTAGTATTTCTCACCACCCTCAGTGTTGGTGAGAAACTATGCTCACCTGAAACCATCATCAAGCCACCCTTGGTAACAAAACCTCAACGGATTCTCAAGGAATTATAGTCAGCCTCGTCTTACAAGCATAGATACTAATCAGAGTTACTCTTGAGACGCACCAGCCAAAAGCTAGAGAGTCTCCTAGTTTAGCCCACATCTATTCACCAGCTTCCTTCTACAGACACACTCGCTTCTAAGTCACTCCCATCCTCAGGTCACGGACAAAGGCAGCACCTTTGGAGACTCCTCCTTTCCCTGGTGCACGGGCACACTTCTTCTCCCAGGGACCACTCTCCAACCCCCTTAGTTCTACGTGTTATGACCAACTCTGGGGAGATGGAAAAGCCTGCTGAGGATTGAGCCCACCTCCACTGCTACCAGGTGGGTCAGTGGTTTAAGCCAGAGCATCCTATTCTCCTGGTACGTGGGCTGATTCAGGGCTGGGCTCTGAATCCAGGCTCATGTCACTTGGAGTATTGCTCCCCTGGTTTATGGTCATCAGCGTAGCCAAGCTGCTCAACCGGTGTAATTAACCCCAGGATTTTTGCTAAGAGCTCTGGAACAGAGAACCCTGCTTTCATCAAGAAAATGGAAGAGGCATTGTAGAGCCTCGAGCTTCTAGCAACCATCTTGCAACAGGGAGAAAAAGAAACCAGGTTTTAACTTCTTGGTCAAACCATGCCTGAACTTGGTTATATGCCTCTGGATTTTTTTTGGTAACATGAGCCAATGAAGTACCCTTTAGTTTTTAAGCTAGTTTGAACTGTATTTTTCTGGTTCTTATTATATATAAAATGCTTCTCAGAGAAGGACAAGTATCATATGGTATCACTTATATGCAGAATAATCAAAAAAAAAAAAGATGGAAACGAACTTATTTACAAAACAGAAACAGACTCACAGACATAGAGAACGAATTTACAGTTAGCGGGGGGGGGGGGGAAGGGGGGGGAGGGAGGGACAGATTGGGAGTTTGGGACTGACACGTCCACAATGCTACATTTAAAATAGGCAACCAACAAACACCAAATGTATGGCACAGGGAACTCCGCTCAATACTCTGTAACAACCCAAATGGGAAAATAATTTGAAAAAGAATAGATACATGTATACGTATAACTGAATGCCTTTGCTGTACACCTGAAACTAACACAACATCGTTAATCAACTCCACACTAATATAAAATAAAAATTTTAAAAAAGTGCTTCTAATTGATATACCTGGATCCACCTCACTCTCAATTTCTAAAAGGAAATTGAATGAATGATGTTTGAAGGATGACCATGAAGACTAAGGCTCCAAGCTGTTAACACATTCTGCTCAGCTTTTGCCTTCCTGATGTAGAATGTGTCCTAAGTTTCATTGTGCAGCATTATGGAGGCCGAGTACACTCCTCTGCGTTACCCCTTTGACTGCTGTTCCAGGAAATCTCCGGGAAACTGAGCTCACCAAGCACAATTTTCTAGATCCTGAATATGTCTTGCTCTTTTCTTCTATAAAGTGTGCCGATTCAAATCAGGTTGAATAGGCCCACTTTTCAAAAGGAGATCTTTACCAAATCTGGTAAAGTCGATCGCCACCAACTGAAACTGAGCAGGACCCTGTGGGGCTCCTGGGCACGGAAGCCCTTCAGTGTCCCCCATTTCTTGTTTGTAGGGAATAGGCTTCAGCCTCCATGACCCTCCCAGAGTTCTAAAGGGCAGGTTCAAACAGTTGCTAATTAGGGAAGGGAGGTGATGCAGAGACAAGGGAGGAGCAGTCAAGAAACAGTAGTGCAGCCTTGGTGCAGGGTCCTGGTTCTGCCTCAAGGGGTACTACACATAACAATATCTTTGAGCTCTTTTGCAGAACTAAAACCCCCAACAAATGGAAAATGTTAACTACTCGATGAAGCATTTCTTCATTCCAGAGAGAAGGTTGCAGTTTGAGAACGCTGAGAACCAGAGAAGCTCATCAGGAGACCACCTGAGACCAGATGAAAGGAATGCAGGCCCTGCACACACCCCTGAAACACTGCTACAAAACTCCTCACCAAATCCCCCTGGGTTGGGACACACAGTTTTGAGGGCACGAGCCTGCTGTGTCCCCCTTTGCCTGGCAAAGCAATAAAGCTATTCTTTTCTACTTCAGTCAAAACTCTGTCTCTGAGATTTGATTCGGCACGGGCGCACAGAGACCAAGTTTTTGGCATCACAGTCTCTCTGACCTTGACACTTTGCGCCTACCATTGCTTACATAATTAAATACAGATGAAATGTGGGGACGGTGGAGTGAAAGGTTACTTCATGGCTCAAGGGACAGTGTTTATTTCACTGTACACATTTATCTTTAATATAAATAACATGCATAGCCTTTAAACATAATATTTACCATCTACATGCCTTTTACTGGTTATCATTACCAGTGGTAAAAATTTAAGCCTGGAAACCATATTCACTGAGAAACAGTGTCTTGTAGCCTGAGATTTTATAGGTTGAAAATTTTAGGACTGAAGGAAAGCAAAGGCTCTAATAAGAAGTGAAAGAATTAAAGGATCTAATAAAGAAAGTTAATTAGATAGTGACATCCCTGATGTGAGAATTAACATTTTTTTCTTATTTACAGCTACAGAAATTCTCGAAAGTCATACTGTGGTCTTCAGAGAAGCCTTCTCTAAAGGGTGGGCATGTACATCTTGGCCTCAACCAGGGAGCCTCCATCAGAAGGACTTATTGTAAGTAGCACTCTCCAGAAGGGAAAGGGGCCCTTTTCGGGGCCTTTCTGGTTGGAGTCCTTCAAGGGTAAGTCGCTGGACCCTGGGTGGAGACACGGAAAGGGAGAGTGGTCCTGACCTTGAGTCAAAGCACAAGGAGGCGCCTGAAGTCGCTCGGATTAAGTTTCAGACCAGGACTGGAGCCCACAAGCTCCAGATGGGGCTCTCTTGGGAGGGGGTCTCATACCAGCCTGCGGGACAACAGCCAGGACAGTGGACTGTGCCCAGCCCCGGGTCCTAGAGACGACTGTCCCTGGCTGACTGCAGGGCCACTGTGGAGGCATGCCCGCTGACTGGCCTGGTCCCATTCAAGCTTTGCTCGTGTATGCAGTTTGGGGCTGCTCTGGGCTATTCTCCCACTTACCATGTGCTGTGTGGCCTGGGCCTGAGCTTCTCATTCAGGGGAAAGCTAAAGAGCAACCAAACAGACCGCTGATCAGCAGCATCGGCACCCCTATGTCTTCAACCAGATCTACCGAACTCAATCTTAGAGGGGGAGCCCCAGGAATCTACATTTTAACAAACCCTCCAGGGGATTCTGATATAGGTTTAACTTTGTGAAGCACTGTGCGCTCTAGGTGAGCTTCTCCAAATTAACGTGTGTTATGAAATCACCTGGGGACATGGGCTCTGACCCAGCTTGGGGTGGGACCCAGGAGTCTGCAGTTCTAACAAGCTCCCAAGTGAAGCTGACTTTGCTGACACACGGCACACACTTGGAGGTGGAAGGCGCAGAAAGCTTGCTGAGCTAGGACCAACAGTGAGACAGGCGATGCTCTGTCCCACATTTTCGTGATGAGAAGTTCTAGTCACACATCCAGCCCAGTGCCTGAGTCGTGTGATGAAAATATAACTCTGCTGGCTTCATGCTTTTTGTTTTTCCCAGTTAGGATAAGATTCTTACTTTATGCTCTGTAAGTTGTTTTTCACTCCACAGTGAGAATTCCTAGTGCTTTTTTTCACCTGATCAAAACCCCCAGACTAAATCCTAAATGGACTAAGTGAGCTTTTCATGATGCCTTACAAGGTGGTGGATTGTGCAGTGCGGGAGGCATAATCCACTTTGCTCAGTAAAAACTGAAATCTATGAGGGAACGGTATGTCCCACAAGACTTGGGTGACACTCGCTTTTTACTAATTCTGTAGGGCCTGGAGTTGCAAGCAAGAAAACAAAATAGCAACATGAGACACTGATTTTATCAGTCATATATACATGAGGATTTGTTCACCTCTGGAGACAGGTTTAAAAGCTGTCTAGGGGTGGTGGTGCTAATCTTATGCTCCTTCTCTTGGGGTTAAAACCAGTTGACGTTAGTAAAGGTTTTACTCTCTTCATCCCAGGGCTCCTTGTTACCCGGGGGGGCCTGCCTATGCCTGAGGCTCAGGGAGGCTCTGTCTTCTTATCAACCCCATCTGCCACTTCTCCCAGACTGAAAGCAAGTGTCTCTCCCAATGACGGGTGTCCCGACGCAGGTGAGAAAGCTGGAAGAGAGGGAACAGAAATCCATGGGCCTGCCTAGTCTCCCGCCCTCCACAGAAATGGGAAGAGCAAAGGGCCATGCTACCTGAGGACAGGCTGCCAGTGAGTGGGCACCCAGTGGCCTGGGTGGTCTCCATGCAGTCACCCTGCCTCAAGAAAACGTGGCCACGGAAATGTCAGTCTCGGCCAGACCACGTGTTTGGGTCCCCCTGAAATACATATGTTGAAATCCTCACCCCCAGTGTGATGGTTTTAAAAGGTGAGGCCATCAGGAGGTGGTTGGGATTAATGTCATTATAAAAGAGACCTCACAGAGCCTCACCCCTTCTGCTATGCGAGGACACAGCAAGAAGATGGCCATCAATGAACCAGGAAGCGGGTGCTCACCAGACACTGAAACTGCCCAAGGCTTGATCTTGGATTTTCCAGCCTCCACAACTGTGCGAAATAAACGTCTGTTGTTTATGAGCCACCCCGTCTATGGTATTTTGTTATGGCAGCTTGAACAGACTAAGACGACACTGATCAGGTAAGTCACTCCTCACTTGGGCTGGAACCAGTGAAAAGGTGGAGTGCTAAACTCCACCCTGATCGCTGGCCTGGGAAGAAGGGGAGCCTACCTGTTCCCCACTTTATAATCACGAGCAGAATGGTGGGACCGTTCTGTGTCTTCCCTCCCAGGATCATCAGAAAAGGCCCTCTTTAGGCCATCACGGAGGGGTCTTACACCTCTAATCCTTAACATCTCGAATTGATTCTCAAGACCTCATACAATTCCAACAGCAAAAAAACACAATTTCTGATTAAAAATTGGGCAGATGACCTGAATAGACATTTTTTCCAAAGAAGAGATACAGATGGCCAATAGGAACTACATGAAAAATGCTCAACATCACTAATCATCAGGGAAATGCAAATCAAAATCACTATGAGATATCCCCTCACACCTATTAGAATGGCTATCAGTCATCAAAAAGCCAACAAATGGGGCTTCCCTGGTGGCTCAGTGGTTGAGAATCTGCCTGCCAATGCAGGGGACATGGGTTCGAGCCCTGGTCTGGGAAGATCCTACATGCCACGGAGCAACTGGGCCCGTGAGCCACAACTACTGAGCCTGCGCGTCTGAAGCCTGTGCTCCACAACAAGAGAGGCTGCGATAGTGAGGGGCCCGCGCACCGCGATGAAGAGTGGCCCCCACTCGCTGCAACTAGAGAAAGCCCTCGCACAGAAAGGAAGACCCAGCACAGCCAAAAATTAAATAAATAAATTTGTAAAATGGCTGATGTATATTAAAAAAAAAAAAATCAACAAATGAGTGTGGGCAAGGCTGTGGAGAAAAGGGAACCCCTTTGTAGACAGTTGGTGGGAATGTAAATTGGTGCCGCCACTATGGAAAACAGTACGGAAATTCCTCAAAAAATTAAAAACGGAACTACGATATGGTCCAGCAGTTCCACTTCTGGGTATCTCTCTGAAGGAAATAAAAACACTAAGTTGAAAAGACAGCTACATACCCATGTTCACCACAGCGTTATTTACACTAGCTAAGACATGGAAGCAACTTGTGTCCATCACTGCATGAATGGATATAGAAAACTGACATTAAATATGTATTATAATGTATAATATTACATATAATGTAAAAAATATATATTTCTAATCTCTAGAAAATAATGGTTTATGCAACCGCCCCCCCCCCCAGCCCCCGCTGCACATGAGTGACTTAACGCTTGCTGCAGGGTAAAGCCCCAAGTTCCTCAGTCTGGCATTTACAGCTTGGCACGGCCTGAGCGCAGTGCACATCTTCAATCTGACCCCTCACAAATACTTCCTTTGCCACATAAAAGGCCTCAATGTCACCACCGTCACACAAGTGTGACCACTTTCCTGACCTGTAATGCTGTCCTCCTCCGAATCCTTCAAGACCCAAATCGACCAGATTTCCCTCAAAACTCCTTCCTCGAGCCCCCCCTGGACTGGCCCTTCCTCACAGCCTCAGCACACGGTGTCCTAGCCTTTGCTTGCCCATCACTCAGCAGACACGTGTGGAGGGTTTGTGAGATGCTGGGGATGACGGTGTGTTGGAGCAGGGCCTGTGTCCGGGAGGGTAGAAGCAGACCGGAGGGTCCACACATGGGGCCCTAAGAGTGGTTTAAAAAAAAAAAAAAAAAAAAGAGGTTGGCGTCACACAAGAAGGAAAGGGGTGACTGGGGAAGGCTTCAAAGCAAGGCAATTCTGAGTTGACTCTTGACAGATAGAGGAGAGATTACGAGGAGGAAGGGAGAGCAAAAGCAAAAGAGAATTGAAACTCAGGACCCTCTGGAGTGAACTATGACGATTCTGTACAAAACAAACAGTTCGTGGGCTTCTGATCTCTGCAACTTGGGCATCAAGTAAGAAAATTCTCCATTTTAAGAATGTGGAACAAATCCTCCTCATTTGGATCTTACAGTGGGGGCTGGGAGGCACATACATGCCAAGTTCCATGAAGAACACACGGACTCCAGCCCCTGTCACTCTTGAAATAAGCTGCCGGCTCTCAGTGCCTGCTTGTTTCCAGTGCTGGCAGGTAGCAGAGTCCAACAGGAAACCCCATTAGACGTCGCAACTGCAGCTCGCTGAGACACAATTATCTGCCTGGAGGTAAGAGGCCTCTGCTTTCCTCGTGGCTCACATGCAAACCTCCCTCTTATCGAGGAAAAGGCCAGATCCCGTGGACATGGCTCAAGACCGCAATAGGAAGCCGCTTTCTTCAGGCTATGACTTGGCCCAAATCTCTGCATAAAAAATTACCAGTGGGCTTCAAGGGGCAATATTTCATGTCTATACCCTTTGTAACCCTGCTGCCATTGAGAGCTTGTTTGCTGTCTGCCAAGGTGGTACTTCCCTCCAGCAAAGTCGGCATTAAACCAGAGATCTGAACATCCATGTTCATAACTTTTGCAACTCCTCATTATTTTGCCATTAAATACAAGTTCTCACATTTCTCTGCGAAGAATACAATTTAAACGAGACCTTTAATTCATTTCTATGATTCAAGTCACCCACTGCCTGTCTCTCCCTACTGAAATATTTATTCCCCTTATCAATGCCTTAATGAACCACATTGATTTATATATATTCCCCGTAAGATCTAGAATGCAGCCTTTAAATGCAGAACTAGACACTTAAGAAATAAGCATGCAGACTGTTGAATCACCACTGAGGGCCTGATAGGATGTACCCCAGAGAAACTGGGATGCAGCTTTTCAGGGCTCAGAAATGTCCTTTAGTGTCAGAGATGCAGACAGTCTGAGTGATACACAAACTCACTAACTGTGCAAAAGTCGGTCAGGTGCCTATGAGTCTTTGCTCATAATTTGTGTTCACAATTCTGTGATTCTGTGTTTCCTGAGTGTTCTAAAAAAGGCCAAGCAACACACTCGAATGAGTGAGGTCCAGATACACGGACACAGAGTGGTTACATGAGCATGTCTGTAAAGTAACAGATTGTTTAGCACAGGGGTCCCCAATCCCTGGGCTGCGGACCGGTAGCGGTCAACGGCCTGTTAGGAACCTGGCCACACAGCAGGAGGTGAGCAGCAGGCGAGCCAGCGAAGCTTCATCTGCTGCTCCCCATCGCTCCCCATTACCGTCTGAACCATGCCCCCCCCCACCCCGAGTCCGTGGAAAAACTGTCTTCCAGGAAACCGGTCCCTGGTGCCAAAAAGGTTGGGGACCACTGGTTTATTAGCAGAAGGGAAAAACACACGTTTGATCATGTCTTACAATATTTTAAATCCAGATCTTCAGTTACAGGTTAAGATATCTGCTGGCCACACAATCACTCAATTTTAATGCCTAGCTGCTTGTAGGGCTGCTTCTATATACTGCACATGATGAAAAATGTGCAGCCAAGGTACACTGCACCAGTTACCATTTTTATTAGCAGCATTTCTGCTTCTGAAATTGATCAGGAAAGGAGATCGTCAGGATATAGGATTTTATGCTTCAGGAATCTTATTTTATTTAATTTTTATTGGGGTATAATTGATTTACAATGTGTTAGTTTCAGATGTACAGCAAAGTGAATCTGTTATACAAATAACGTATATCCACCCTTTTTTTTTTTTTTTTTTTTTTTTGCGGTACGCGGGCCTCTCACTGTTGTGGCCTCTCCCGTTACAGAGCACAGGCTCCGGACGCGTAGGCTCAGCGGCCATGGCTCACGGGCCCAGCCACTCCACGGCATGTGGGATCTTCCCGGATCGGGGCACGAACCCGCGTCCCCTGCATTGGCAGGCGGACTCTCAACCACTGCGCCACCAGGGAAGCCCTATCCACTCTTTTTCTAGATTCTTTTCCCATACAAGCCATTGCAGAGTATTGAGTAGAATTCCCTGTGCTGTACAGTAGGTCCTTATTATCTATTTTACATATAGCTTCAGGAATTTTAAATGCCACTCTTCACTTTTATTGCTATGACAAGCTTCACTATTTCTTCTCAGATGTAACTTATCAAAGAATACCTCATAAATTACTATATTAAAGGTCATCATTTTAAAAGAGCAAGACTAGTTGACTTTTAATGTAACAATCCATGATAATGTGAAATCTGAATCAGTCATTATCATTTGTAGCTTACCGAACATTGAATACTTTGAAAAATTCACATCCTTAACAAGGACTTGGGAACATACTCTCTCAGGAATTTATTTCATTTACATATGTCAACTGAGTAAATAAATGGAACAACTGAAAAGACAGCAACTCCAAAGCCTTTATGAAAAAAAAAATTGCAAGCCCGGTCTG
Organism: Platanista minor; assembly: GCA_004363435.1. Lineage (NCBI taxonomy): Eukaryota > Metazoa > Chordata > Mammalia > Artiodactyla > Platanistidae > Platanista > Platanista minor. Next base: position 2,665 of record RJWK010031775.1, on the reverse strand, counting down.
CATATTTCTTTCCTTCCTCGATTATTTAGTTAAAAGCTTGGTGTGTCTGACTTTGTATCTCCAGCAGGATCACACTGATAATGTGTCCTAGATGATGTCAACACACATTCAAAACACATTCTGTGCTGAGCTCCTGTTGCTGGGGGGGAGATGGGAGTGGGAGGGCCAGGGCTGTGAGCTCCCCCGGTTTGAAACATGGCTCTACTTCGAATACCCTTGTGACCTTGGGCAAGTGACTGCACCTCAGTTTCCTTTTATCTCTCAGGTTTTGGGAAGACAGAATGAGATGATGCATGCAAAGTGCTCAGCCATGACCCCAGCACACAGTAGCTTTTGACAGCAGCCGCTCTCAGACGTGGCAAAATTGCTATGTAAGAGCCTCCTGGTAAGGTGATCGCTTATCTCAAATCTTTGGCCAAACTATAAATCCAGTAAAATCTTTCTATTCCCTGGAATTGCACAAAGTTAATCTCTCCACGATTTCAAGTCCAGATACATTTGATTTATAAAAAGCTGGAAAATCATCCAGGTTTCTGCCAAATGCTCACTTAGAGATGGTTTCTTCCTAAGATTCTCCATGTGTTAAGGGGGAGTATCTTGAAAAATCTCTAAAAATGTTCAGTACTCATATACTTGGTCCACCCAAAATGACTGTTCTCTTGATCTTTGTACATCCCCTGCTCGACCAGTCCTGGCTTCACCTACACCCTACTCACATAACGGACCTTCCCTCTTAATCACAGAGCCTAATCAGTAAATGCCTACATACCTGCCCCAGGCCCCAGCTGGTGACTGTTCTAATCTTTAGATCAGAACATCTCCACTATGATAGTTTATCAAAGGGGCCTCCAGAGCAGGACATACCCATCTGGTTTCCCTGGTAACCGATGAGCCACCCTGACGTCAATTCCCCCCTATAACTGGTAGCCTCCCTCTTCCCTTGGTAGAGAAGACGCTGCCCTGTTCCGCCTGCTGCCTGCCGTCTGCCGCCACGTTGGGGTGTCGCTCCAGGACCTTTGAGCTTCCGATGTGTAAGATCCCCCCATCTATTAGACCATCGATGTCTCTGTGGCTGACTCTGGGCTCTTTCTTTATCCCTGGGGCTGGGCAAGTACAGGGCTTGCAGGCCTGCAGAGAGCAGCCCAACAACTCTCGACCCCAGAGCAAACCAAGAAAACAACTGATGTAAGTGGAGCAGTTCGAATGAGAAATAATTAAGGACAGCTCCCTAGCCATCCCACTTCTGCTATCCAAATTAGACAACAGGAATAGAAATAATAAGGATACTAAACTCAGCTGGACAGATGGCATTTCCTCTATAATTTTCTTAGTCCTTGCAAATCTTTCCAAGTGATTATCTGAGATCGATTCTGGCATACTCTCCAGGCTTGAAGACAGCTCCTGAAGGTTTTAATATTATAATTTCTATGAACTGATGTATTCTACCCGCACAGGATGTTTAGAGAAGCAAAGGAATACAGCATATTTGCCTATTACCTCCTGTCTAAGGTTTCTAGCAGAGATGAAGTCACAGAGCAGGCAGGCCCTTGTGCAGTGAACTGGTGCAGAGCCCGGCGTGTTGTAGGAGAGGAGTGGAGGAGGGAAAGAGGAAGACAGAAAGAGACTGGAGGGACAGGGCAAGGAGAGGTGGTCACCCTCAGGCCAAGGACCGCCCAGAGACTCAACATGCGCAAGAAGAAACATGACAAATGACGTGGAAGCCCCCAGCCCCAGAGCTTACTTCCTGGGACTTCCTTTGATATGTCGTAATATTTTAGTTTAGTCAAGTGACCAAGTAGCAACCTCCTTTCAAAGACTATTTTATAGCACATTGATCTTTCTAGTTACATTTACCCTATGCTCCATATCCTACTAATTGTATGCTTACATGCCAGTGAGCCAAAGTCTATCCTTAACTTACATACGTAAATTCCTTCTTTTTTCCCATAATGCTCCTCAATTACTGAGTTAGGATTCAGAGAGTTAATGCCTTGAGTAGTCGCACCATTGACTTTTCAGTTCACTCACCTTTCCTGTACTCCATCCACACCTCAAACTGAAAAAGGATTCTGCAAACTGCACTAGAGCTGTTAGCAAGGAGCAAAGTGTGTGTGAATGTCAGCTTCTTTTGTTTCACTTGTCCACCTTCTGATTCTACAGCTGATGAATAGTGACTTGGCCAAATTGCTGGAGACTTTGGATAAAGGGAAATAGAAATAGGCTGCAGGGATGTAGAGGTAAAGGATTAAAACAGAAACAGGCATGGATGATACGGCTGAGCTTGGAAACCCTGAGCAGCCTGAAAAGGTCCAAGGAAGATTTGATTGATCTACACAAACCAATCACGTATGCATCAGTACATCAGACTGAATCTGAGCAAATTCCTGTGTGATGCCAGTAAAGTCTAAGTCTGGGGAAAACAGGAGTGAAATGAAATAAATCAAGCAATTCGGTAAAATATCTCCTTTGTTGACTTAAAAATTTGTTATGGATGAGTCAAGTTTGGCCCAGAAACATGTGGTTGCCTAATTCTTTGGCCAACAGAATGGGTGTTGGATAAGAATTTGGTTTGCCTTGTGTCCAAAAGAGAGAAGCTCAAAGGACTTGTATGGACTGCACTTTTGAGGCCTGTTCAGTGTGGGTAACCCCTGACCTGACTCATCAT
>RJWK010031774.1:0-24033 GCA_004363435.1 Platanista minor | reverse complement strand
ATGGACATTTAGGTTGCTTCCATGTCTTGTCTATTGTAAACTGTCCTGCAATCAACATTGAGGTGCATATAACCTTTTGAACCATGTTTTTCTCCAGATACATGCACAGGACTGGGAATGCTGGATCATATGGTAACTCTTATTTTAGTTTTTTAAGGAGCTTCCATAATGTTTTCCATAGTGGTTGTACCAATTTACATTCCTGCCAACAGTGTAGGAGAGTTCTCTTTTCTCCACACCCTCTCCAGAACTTATTGTTTGTAGATTTTCTGACGACGGCCATTCTGACTGGTGTGAGGTGCCATCTCATTGTAGTTTTGATCTGCATTTTGCTAATAATTAGTGATGCTGATCATCTTTTCATGTGCCTCTTGGCCATCTGTATGTCTTCTTTGGAGAAATGTCTATTTAGACCTTATGCCCATTTTTTGATTGGGTTGTTTGTTTTTTTGATATTGAGCTGCATGACGTGTTTGTAAAATTTGGAGATTAATCCCTTGTCAGTCACATTGTTTGCAAATATTTTCTCCCATTCTGTGGGTTGTCTTTTCATTTTGTTTATGAGTTCCATTGCTGTGCAAAAGATTTTGAGTTTAATTAGGTCCCATTTGTTTTTTGTTTTTTTTAATTTTTAAATTTTATTTTATATATTTTTTAATACAGCAGGTTCTTAATAGTCAGCAATTTTATACATATCAGTGTATACATGTCAATCCCAATCGCCCAATTCATCACACCACAATCCCCACCCGCTGGAGGCCTTCCCACCTTGGTGTCCACAGGTTAGTTCTCTACATCTGTGTCTCAGTTTCTGCCCTGCAAACCGGTTCATCTGTACTGTTTTTCTAGGTTCCACATATATGTGTTAATATATGATATTTGTTTTTCTCTTTCTGACTTACTTCATTCTGTATGACAGTCTCTAGATCCATCCATGTCTCAACAAACGACCCAATTTCGTTCCTTTATATGGCTGAGTAATATTCCATTGTATATATGTACTACATCTTCTTTATCCCTTCGTCTGTCGATGGGCATTTAGGTTGATTCCATGACCTGGCTATTGTAAATAGTGCTGGAATGAACACTGGGGTGTGTGCGTGTCTTTTTGAATTATGGTTTTCTCTGGGTATATGCCCAGTAGTGGGATTGCTGGATCATATGGTAATTCTATTTTTAGTTTTTTAAGGAACCTCCATACTGTTCTCCATAGTGGCTGTATCAGTTTACATTCCCACCAACAGTGCAAGAGCGTTCTCTTTTCTCCACACCCTCTCCAGCGTTTGTTGTTTGTAGATTTTCTGATGCTGCCCATTCTAACTGGTGTGAGGTGATACGTCACCGTAGTTTTGATTTGCATTTCTCTAATAATCAGTGATGTTGAGCAGCTATTCATGTGCTTCTTGGCCATCTGTATGTCTTCTTTGGAGAAAAGTTTATTTAGGTCTTCTGCCCATTTTGGGGCTGGGTTGTTTGGTTTTTTAATATTGAGCTGCATGAGCTGTTTATATATTTTGGAGATTAATCCTTTGTCCATTGATTCATTTGCAAATATTTTCTCCCATTCAGAGGGTTGTCTTTTCGTCTTGTTTATGGTTTCCTTTGCTGTGCAAAAGCTTTGAAGTTTCATTAGGTCCCATTTGTTTATTTTTGTTTTTTTTTCCTTTACTCTAGGAGGTGGGTCAAAAAAGATCTTGCTGTGATTGATGTCAAAGAGTGTTCTTCCTATGTTTTCCTCTAAGAGTTTTATAGTGTCCGGTCTTACATTTAGGTCTCAAATCCATTTTGAGTTTATTTTTGTGTATGGTGTTAGGGAGTGTTCTAATTTCATGCTTTTACATGTAGCTGTCCAGTTTTCCCAGCACCACTTATTGAAGAGACTGTCTTTTCCCTATTGTATATCTTTGCCTCCTTTGTCATAGATTAGTTGACCATAGGTGTGTGGGTTTATCTTTGGGCTTTCTATCTTGTTCCACTGATCTATGTTTCTGTGTTTGTGCAAGTACCATATTGTCTTGATTACTATAGATTTGTAGTATAGTCTGAAGTCAGGGAGTCTGATTCTTCCAGCTCTGTTTTTTTTCCCTCAAGACTGCTTTGGCTATTCGGGGTCTTTTGTGTCTCCATACAAATTTTAAGATTTTTTGCTCTAGTTCCATAAAAAATGCCATTGGGACTTTGATAGGGATTGCACTGAATCTGTAGATTGCTTTGGGTAGTATAGTCATTTTCACAGTATTGATTCTTCCAATCCAAGAACATGGTATATCTCTCCATCTGTTGGTATCATCTTTAATTTCTTTCATCAATATCTTATAGTTTTCTGCATACAGGTCTTTTGTCTCCCTAGGTAGATTTACTCCTAGGTATTTTTTTCTTTTTGTTGCAGTAGTAAATGGGAGTGTTTCCTTAATTTCTCTTTCAGATTTTTCATCATTAGTGCATAGGAATGCAAGAGATTTCTGTGCATTAAATTTGAATCCTGCAACTTTACCAAATTCATTGATTAGCTCTAGTAGTTTTCTGGTGGTATCTTTAGGATTCTCTATGTATAGTATCATGTCATCTGCAAACAGTGACAGTTTTACTTCTTCTTTACCAATTTGCATTCCTTTTATTTCTTTTTCTTCACTGATTGCCATGGCTGGGATTTCCAAAACTATGTTGAATAATAGTGGTGAGAGTGGACATCCTTGTCTCGCTTCCTGATCTGAGAGGAAATGCTTTCAGTTTTTCACCATTGAGAATGATGTCATATATGGCCTTTATTATGTTGTGGTAGGTTCCCTCTATGCCCATTTTCTGGAGAGTTTTTATCATAAATGGGTGTTGAATTTTGTCAAAAGCTTTTTCTGCATCTATTGAGATGATCATATGGTTTTTATTCTTCAAATTGTTAATATGGTGTATCACATTGACTGATTTGTGTATATTGAAGAATCCTTGCATCTCTGGGGTAAATCACACTTGATCATGGTGCATGATCCTTTTAATGTGTTGTTAGATTCTGTTTGCTAGTATTTTGTTGAGGATTTTTGCATCTATATTCATCAGTGATATTGGCCTGTAATTTTCTTTTTTTGTAGTATCTTTGTCTGGTTTTGGTATCAGGGTGACGGTGGCCTCACAGAATGTGTTTGGGAGTGTTCCTTCCTCCGCAATTTTTTGGAAGAGTTTGAGAAGGATGGGTGTTAGCTCTTCTCTAAATGTTTGAGAGAATTCACCTGTGAAGCCATCTGGTCCTGGACTTTTGTTTGTTGGAGGATTTTTAATCACAGTTTCAATTTCATTACGTGTGATTGGTCTGTTCATATTTTCTATTTCTTCCTGGTCCAGTCTTGGAAGGTTATACCTTTCTAAGCATTTGTCCATTTCTTTCAGGTTGTCCATTTTATTGGCATAGAGTTGCTTGTAGTAGTCTTTTAGGATGCTTTGTGTTTCTGTGGTGTCTGTTGTAACTTCTCCTTTTTCATTTCTTATTTTATTGATTTGAGTCCTCTCCCTCTTTTTCTTGATGAGTTTGGCTAATGGTTTATCAGTTTTTTGTTTATCTTCTCAGAGAACCAGCTTTTAGTTTTATTGATCTTTGCTACTGTTTTCTTTGTTTTTATTTCATTTATTTCTGCTCTGGTCTTTATGGTTTCTTTCCTTCTGCTAACTTTGGGTTTTGTTTGTTCTTCTTTCTCTAGTTCCTTTAGGTGTAAGGTTAGATTGTTTATATGAGATTTTTCTTGTTTCTTGAGGTAGGCTTGTATAGCTATAAACTTCCCTCTTAGAGCTGCTTTTGCTGCATCCCATAGGTTTTGGATTCTCGTGTTTTCATTGTCATTTGTCTCTAGGTATTTTTTGATTTCCTCTTTGATTTCTTCAGTGAGCTCTTGGTTATTTAGTAACGTATTGTTTAGCCTCCACGTGTTTGTGTTTTTTACCCTTTTTTCCCTGTAATTCATTTCTAATCTCATAGCGTTGTGGTCAACAAGATGCTTGATATGATTTCAATTTTCTTAAATTTACTGAGGCTTGACTTGTGACCCAAGATGTGATCTATCCTGGAGAACGTTCCGTGTGCGCACTGGAGAAGAAAGTGTAATCTGCTGTTCTGGGATGGAATGTCCTATAAATATCAATTCAATCTATCTGGTCTATTGTGTCATTTAAAGCTGCTGTTTCCTTATTTATTTTCATTTTGGATGATCTGTCCATTGGTGTAAGTGAGGTGTTAAAGTCCCCCATTATTATTGTGTTACTGTCGATTTCCTCTTTTATAGCTGTTAGCAGTTGCCTTATGTATTCAGGTGCTCCTACACTGGGTGCATATATATTTATAATTGTTATATCTTCTTCTTGGATTGATCCCTTGATCATTAGGTAGTGTCCTTCCTTGTCTCTTTTAACATTCTTTATTTTAAAGTCTATTTTATCTGATATGAGTATTGCTACTCCAGCTTTCTTTTGATTTCCGTTTGCATGGAATATCTTTTTCCGTCCCCTCACCTTCAGTCTGTACGTGTTCCTAGATCTGAAGAGGGTCTCTTGTAGACAGCATATATATGGGTCTTGTTTCTGTATCCATTCAGCAAGCCTGTGTCTTTTGGTTGGAGCATTTAATCCATTCACGTTTCAGGTAATTATCGATATGTGTGTTCCTATGTCCATTTTCTCAATTGTTTTGGGTTTGTTTTTGCAGGTCCTTTTCTTCTCTTGTGTTTCCCACTTAGAGAAGTTCCTTTAGCATTTGTTGTAGAGCTGGTTTGGTGGTGCTGAATTCTCTTGGCTTTTGCTTGTCTGTAAAGCTTTTGATTTCTCCATTGACTCTGAATGAGATCCTTGCCAGGTAGAATAATCTTGGTTGTAGGTTCATCCCTTTAAGTATATCATGTCACTCGCTTCTGGCTTGTAGAGTTTCTGCTGAGAAATCAGCTGTTAACCTTATGGGAGTTCCCTTGTATGTTATTTGTCATTTTCCCCTTGCTGCTTTCAGTAAGTTTTCTTTGTCTTTAATTTTTGCCAATTTGGTTACTATGTGTCTTGGCGTGTTTCTTCTGTGGTTTACCCTGTATGGGACTCGCTGCGCTTCCTGGACTTGGGCGGCTATTTCCCTTCCCATGTTAGGGAAGTTTTCGACTATAATCTCTTCAAATATTTTCTCGGGTTCCTTCTCTTCCTCTCTTCTCCTCTGGGACCCCTATAATGCGAATGTTGTTGCCTTTAATGTTGTCCCAGATGTCTCTTAGGCTGTCTTCATTTCTTTTCATTCTTTTTTCTTCATTCTGTTCCGCAGCAGTGAATTCCACCATTCTGTCTTCCAGGTCACTTATCCGTTCTTCTGCTTCAGTTATTCTGCTATTGATTCCTTCTAGTGTAGTTTTCATTTCAGTTATTGTACTGTTCATCTCTGTTTGTTTGTTAATCTTCTGGGTCTTTGTTGTACATTTCTTGCATCTTCTCGATCTTTGCCTCCATTCTTTTTCCGAGGTCCTGGATCATATTCACTATCATTATTCTGAAATCTTTTTCTGGAAGGTTGCCTATCTCCACTTCATTTAGTTGTTTTTCTGGGGTTTTATCTTGTTCCTTCATCTGGTACATAGCCCTCTGCCTTTTCATTCTGTCTCTCTTTCTGTGAATGTGGTTTTTGTTCCACAGGCTGCAGGATTGTAGTTCTTCTTGCTTCTGCTGTCTGCCTTCTGGTGAATGAAGCTATTTCTAGCACATTTTTTAAAGGAAACAAACTCATGTGTTTCCTAACTGATTCTATGTTTCTTAATAAAACGGTAGGAACACTTTACTGATTGTGATGGATTATTGGAGTCTCAGCATGAACTAGCTTGAGAGTTAAAAACTCCTCAGGGCTCATTCTATGTTAGGGCACACTTTGTGTGTTTTACTTCCAGAAGCTCCACCCAGTTCTCACATTAAAGATTGGGGAAAAATCTCATATTCCTTGCAAAGGGAGAGGAAAAGCAATTATTTGGAAATCGGCCTGGATCATTGTGCATAACAAAGACTTGTCCTCTAAGGGAAACTACTTTACCAGAGCTTTATCTGAGCTGGGGAAAATCAGTTAGCCAACTCTGGCCCCCGTTAGCCTTCCTGTCTCATGTGCGAGGAGTAAACACAAAGGCTAAGAAATTCTTTTGAAGGGCACAGCCCAGAGACTGAGGTCCACCTAAAAAGCTGAGACTTATATAAGATTATAGAATGCATCCCCTCCCCAACAATTTGCCCACAAATCAACAAAGTTCTAGTGGATTACCAATAACAGTGAATTACAAATGAGAGCGCTGCAAGACACAGACTCTATTTAAGAAGTAATTCTAAGGGAAACCCAAGGACAACAAGAGAGGAAACTAGGGGACACTGAAGCCTCTGACACTTACAGCTACATTAAACATGAAACTCAGTCCCATTCCTTGCCCCATTAATATAAAATCTCATACTAAAAGCTTAATTATTTCAGTTTCTATTACTTGATACATCATGTCCAGCTTTCAATCAAAAATTACAAGCCATGATAAAAGGCAAGTAAAAACACAGTTTGAAAAGAACCGAACTCAGATAAGACACAGATTTTTGAATGAGCAGGTATGGAAGTTAAAATTACTATGATTAATATGTTAAAGGCTCTAATGAAAGAGTAGACAACATGCAAGAACAGGTGGGTAATGTAAGCAGAGAGGTGGAAATTCTAAGAAAGAATCAAAAGAAAATGCCAGAAATCAAGAGCATTGTAAAAGATAAGAAGAATGTCTTTGGTAGTCTCATCAGTAGACTGGAATCAGCCAAGGAAAGAATCAGTGGTCTTGAAGATATCAATAGAAGCTACCCAGTGCTTCCCTAGTGGTTCAATGGTTAAGAATCTGCCTGCCAGTGCAAGGGACACGGGTTCAAGTCCTAGTCCGGGAAGATCCCACATGCTGTGGAACAACTAAGCCCATGCACCACAGCTACTAAGCCTGTGCTCTAGAGCCCGAGAGCCACAACTACTGGGCCCACGTGCCACAACTACTGAAGCCCATGTACCTAGAGCCCGTGCTCTGCAACAAGAGAAGCCACTGCAATGAAGAGTAGCCCCCACTGGCTGCAACTATAGAAAGCCTACATGCAGCAATGAAGACCCAACACAGCCAAAAATAAAAATAAATAAATAAATTTATTTAAAAAAAAAAAAGAATTTGCCTGCCAATGCAGGGGACACAGCTTCGATCCCTGGTCCAGGAAGATCCCACATGCTGCAGAGTAACTAAGCCTGTGAGCCACAACTACTGAGCCTGTGCACCACAACTACTGAAGTCCACACACCTAGACCCCATGCTTTGCAACAAGAAAAGACACCGCAATGAGAAGCCAGCGCACCACAACAAAGAGTAGCCCCCGCTTGCCGCAACTAGAGAAAGCCCACATGCAACAATGAAGACCCAACCCAGCCAAAAATAAATAAATTAAAAATAAATAAATTAAAAAAAAAAAGAAACTACCCAAACTGAAATTTTAAGAGAAAAATAGAATTAAAAAAAAGAAAAAAGAACAGGGGCTTCCCTAGTGGCACAGTGGTTGAGCGTCCGCCTGCCGATGCAGGGGACACGGGTTTGTGCCCTGTTCTGGGAAGATCCCACATGCCGCAGAGTGGCTGGACCCGTGAGCCATGGCCACTGAGCCTGCGCGTCCGGAGCCTGTGCTCCGCAACGGGAGAGGCCACAACAGTGAGAGGCCTGCGTACTGCAAAAAAACCAAAAAAAAACACAACTCGTTGTTTATAAGAAATCCACTTTAAATATAAAGACACAAATATATTAAAAGTAAAATGATGGAGAAAGATATACCATGCTAATACTAATTAAAGAAAGCTGGAGTAGATATATCAATTTCAGACAAAGCAGAGCTTCAGAGCAAGGAAAATTATCAGAGGTAAAGAGGGACACTGCATAATGATAAAATAATCAATTCTCCAAGAATACATAGCAATTCTTAATGTGTATACACCTAACAACAGAGCATCAAAAGAGTGAGGCAAAAACTGAGAACATCAAGGAGAAATAGACAAATCCACTATTATAGTTGGAGGCTTCAACACCCCTATCAGTATTTGACAGACCCAGTCTGTCAAAATCAGGCATAAAATCAGTAAGAATACAATTGAATTGAACACCACCACTAATCAACTGTATCTAATTGACATTTATAGAATACATCATCCAACAGCAATATAATCCACATTCTCCTCAAGCTTACATGGAACGTTTACCAAGATAGAGCATATTCTAGGCCATAAAACACATCTTAACATATTTGAAAGAATATTTATCATGCAAACTATGCTCTTAGACCACAATGCACTTAAACTAGAAATCAATAACAGAAAGATAGCTGGAAAATAAAAAAATATTTGGAGATTAAACTTATAAATAATACATAGGTCAAAGAAGTCTCAAGAGATGAAAAAATAGTTTGACCTATATGAAAATGATAATACATCAAAATTTGTGTGATGCCATGAAAGCAGTGATTAAGAGGAAAATTTATAGAATTGAATGTATTTATTAGAAAGAAAGAAAACTCTAAAATCACTACTCTAAGTGTTCACCTTAGGAAACTAGGTAAATAATGGTAATATAAACCTAAAGCAAGTTGAAGAAAATAAATTGAAAAATTAGGGCAGAAATCAAAACAACTGAAAACAAGAAATCAATAAAGGAAGTCAATAAAACCCAAAAGTTGGTTCTTTCAAAAGATCAATAAAATTGATGAACCTTTAGCCAGGCTAACCAAGAAAAGAAAAAGAGAAAGTAATTACTAATATCAGAAATATGTGAAAGAGGGCTCATCATTACTAATCCCATGGACATTAAAAGGATAATAGAGAGGGACTTAGTTGACAGTCCAGTGGTTAAGACTCCATGCTTCCAACACAGGGGGTGCAGGTTCGATCCTTGGTCTGGGAACTAAGATCCCACATGCTGTGTGATGCAGCCAAAAATTTTTTTAAAAAAAGGATAATAGAGGAATATTATGAACAATGTTATGCTGACAAATTTGATGACTTAGACTAAGTGGATCAGTTCCTTGAGAGGCACAAACTATCAAAACTCACATAAGGAAAAATAGATAATCTGAATAGGCCTTTAATTGATTAAAGAAATTGAATCAATAATTAATAACCTTCCAAAAAAGAAAGCACCAGGCCCAGATGGGTTCACTGGTGAATTCTATTAAACATTTAAGGAAGAAATGATACCAATTCTCTACAATCTCTTTCATAAAATAGAAGCAGAGTAATACTTCCTAACTCATTCCATGAGGTTAGTGTTACCCTGATACTGAAACCAGATAAAGATATTACAGCAGGAAAGCTACAGGCCAATATCTCTCATGAACATAGATGCAAAAATCCTCAACAAAATATTAGCAAATCAAATCCAACAATGTAAAAAATTATAAAAAAAGAATTATACATCATGACCAAATGAGATTTATTCCAGGCATACAAGCCTGGTTCAACATTTGAAAATCAGTTAATGTTATTCATCACATCAATAGGCTTAAGAAGAAAAATTACATTATCAGATAGATGTAGAAAAAGTATTTGACAAAATCCATCACTCATTTATGAAAAAAAAATCTTAGCAAACCAGGAATGGAGGGAAACTTCCTCAACTTTATAAAGAACATCTACAAAGAACCTAAATCTAACATCATTATTAGTTGTGAGAAAGTAGATGCTTTTCCTGTTACAAAGGGAAATAAATTGGGAACAAGGCAAGGATGTCCCCTCTCACTACTCCTTTTCCCCACTGTATTCTTAGCTAATGCATTAACACAAGAAAAAAAGGAAATTAAAGACTTATAGCTTTAGAGGGAATAACTAAAATTGTCTTTGTTCACAGGTGACATGATTGCCTATGTAGAAAATCTCACAGAATCAACAACAACAAAAACAATCTTGGAACTAATGAGAAATTGTAGAAAGGTTTCAGGATATGTTAATATGCAAAGTCAATTCTTTTCCCATACACAAGCAATAAACAAGTGGAATCTGAAATTTAAAACACAATACCATATTACATTAGCGCGTGCACACACACACACACACACACACACACAAATACTTAGCTTTAAGTCTAACAAAATATGTACAGGGTGCTCATGAGGAAAACTACAAAACTCCAATGAAAGAAAATTTAAAAGATCTAAATAAATGGTGAGATAGTCCATGTTAATAAGCAGGAAGATTCAGTATTGTTAAGATGCCAATTCTTACCAACTTGACTATCAATTCACATAATAAATCCCAGCAAGTTATTTTGTGAATATTGACAAACTGATTCCAAGATTTACATGGAAAAACAAGAGGCCAATACTGAAGAAAAAGAACCAAGTCAGAAGGCTGACTTTATATGAATTCAACACTTACTGTGAAGCTACAGTAAACAAGACAGCATTGGTATTAGTAAAAGAATAGGTAAATACATTAATTTAACAGAATAGAGAGCACAGAAATAAACCCACCCAAATAGAGTCAACTGATCTTTGACAAAGGGGGAAAGGAAATTCAATGGAGAAAAATAGTCTTTCCAGAAAATGGTACTGAAGCAATTGGATACTATGTCTGGTGTTCCCCAAATCACCCTCAGATTTAATGATTCACTAGGTCTCAAAGAACTCTGAAAACCTGTTATGCTCATGGTTATGGTCTACTACAGTGAAAGAATACAGATTAAAATCAGCAAAGGAAAAACACACACTGGAAAGACCAGGAGCAAGTTTCCAGTTGTTTTCTCCCAGTGGAGCTGTACAGACAGTGCTTAATTCTCCCAGCAACAATATGTGGCAACATGTACAAAGTATTGCTAACCAGGAGAGCTCACCTGAGCCTTGGTGTCAGTCCACATAGGCATGGAACATTAGGGTGATTAACCTTAGTTACTCCTTCTCCAGCCCCTCCAAAGGTCAAATTGATATGACATCACACAAGATCCCCAAAATAAGTCACATTGTTAGAATAAACTATCTGGCATGATCCAAGACCCCAAGTATGAAAAGACAGGCAGGATACTTCATGAACTTAGAGGTTATTTCCAAGGAGCAGTTCAGGAGCCAGTCCCTTCTTTAGAATGTGCAGGGTTTGAACACCGCAAGGTTGTTGAGTTAAACCTTTGCTGAAGAGACATCCATATGCAAACGAATAAGATAAAATGAATCCAGACACAAACCTAACACCTTTCACAAAATTAACTCAATATGGATCATATATCTAAATGCAAAACACAAAACTGTAAAACTTTTAGAAAGTAGCATAGGAGAAAATCTAGGTGACCTCAAGTTTGCTGACAAGTTTTTAGACAAATGCCAAAAGCACAATGCATGAAAGAAAAAAATTGCTAAGTTGGGCTCTATTAAAATAAAAAATTTCTCTGTGAGAGTCACTGTTAACAGAATGAAAATACAAGCCACAGACTGGGAGAAAATATTTGCATATCTGATATGATTTGCATATTTGATATGTGTTTAGTATCCAAAATATACAAAGAACCCTAAAACTCAACAGTAAGAAAACAAACAACCCAATTAAAAATGGGCAAAAGATCTGAACAGACACCTTACAAAAGAAGACATATAGATGGTAAATAAGCACATAAAAAGATGTTCACATCCTATTTCATTAAGTAATTGCAAGTTAAGACAACAATACATACAGGGAGGAACCAGCAAGTGAGCAGGACACGAGTGGTCCATGAGGCAGCCATGATGTGGAGTGGGCCGCCTGGCTGGTGCCACATTTTAGAGCATATTGTTTCCCACTTAAATTTCCTTTGATGAGTACTTGAAAAGAAAAAAATAAGTAATCACCCAGCCTTTATCACACATCAAAAAATTGAGGTTCTGCTCCCTCTGAGGATTTTACCTAATGCTAAAGAGAAAGAGAAGAAATCCTCATCATACACTGTACAAGCACACTAAAAGTAGCCAGCAGATAAATTGACCTATGAATACTCTGAGCACATTAAGCTTTAAAGATATGGAGATTAGCTCAAGATGGCTGAGTAGAAGGACGTGAGCTAACCTCTTCTCATGAAAACACCAAAATCACAACTAACTGCTGAACAACCATTGATGAAAAATGCTGGAACCTATGAAAAAAGATGCCCTATGTCCAAAGACAAAGGAGAAGCCACATGAGATGGTAGGAGGGATGCAACTGCAATAAAATCAAATCCCGTACCCCTGGGTGGGCAACCCACAAACTGGAAAATAATTATACGGCAGAAGTTCTCCCACAAGAGTGAAAGTCCTGGGCCCGATGTCAGGCTTCCCAGTGTAGGGGTCCAGCAATGGAAAGAGGAGCCTCCAGAGAATCTGACTTTGAAGGCCAATGGTGTTTGATTGCAAGAATTCCACAGGACTGGGGGAAACAGAAACTCCATTCTTGGAGGGCACACACAAGCTCTCGTGTGCACCAGGACCCAGAGAAAAAAAGCAGTGACCTCATAAGGGACTGGGCCAGATCTACCTGCTAGTATTGGAGGGTCTCCTGCAGAGGTGGGGATGGCTGTGGCTAACTGCGGGGACAAAGAAACTGGCAGTAGCAGTTCTGGGGAGTACTCATTGGTGTGAGCTCTCTTGGAGGCCACCATTATCCCCATCCAACAGTCTGTAGGCTCCAGGGTTTGGATGCCTCAGGCCAAACAACCAACAGTGCAGGGACACAACCCCACCCATCAGCAGACAGACTGCTTAACTGCTTGCCTGCCAGAGGGACAAGACCCAGCTCCACCCACCAGTGGGCAGGAGCCAGTTCCTCCCACCAGGAAGCCTGGACAAGCCTCTTAGGCAGCCTCATCCACCAGAGGGCAGATAGCAGAATCAAGAAGAACTACAATTTTGCAGTCTGCAGAACAGAAACCACAAACACAGAAAGTTAGACAAAATGAGACAGCAGAGGAATGTGTCCCAGGTGAAGGAACAACATAAAACCCCAGAAGAAAAACTAAGTGAAGTGGAGATAGACAACCTACCAGAAAAAGAATTCAGAATAATGATAGTGAAGATGATCCAAGATGTCAGAAAAAGAATGGAGGAACAGATCAAGAAGATACAAGAAATGTTTAACAAAGACCTAAAGAACTAAAGAAGAAACAAACAGAGATGAGCAATACAATAACTGAAATGAAAAATACACTAGAAGGAATCAGAAGCAGAATAACAGAGACAGAAGAATGGATAAGTGACCTGGAAGACAGAATGGTGGAAATCACTGCCACAGAACAGAATAAAGAAAAAAGAATGAAAAGAAATGAAGAGTCTAAGAGATGTCTGGGACAACATTAAACACACCAATATTTGCATTATAGGAGTTGCAGAAATAGAGAAAACACCTGGGGAAATATTTGAAGAGATAATTGCTGAAATTTTCCCTAACATGGGAAAGGAAATAATCATCGAAGTCCAGGAAGCACAGAGAGTCCCAGGCAGGATAAACCCAAGGAGGAACATGCCAAGACACATAGTAATCAAACTGACAAAAATAAAAGACAAAGAAGACAAAGAAAAAATATTAAAGGCAACAAGGGAAATGCAACAAATAATATGCAAGGGAACTCCCATAAGGTTATCAACAGATTTCTCAGCAGAGTCTATGCAGGCCAGAAGGGATGAAAGGAAAGAACCTACAACCAAGAATAATCTACCCACCAAAGATCTCATTCAGATTCAATGGAGAAATCAAAAGATTTCCAGACAAGCAAAAGCTAAGAGAATTCAGCACAACCAGACCAGCTTCGCAACAATGCTAAAGGAACTTCTCTAAGTGGAAAAGAAAAGTCCACAGCTAGAAACAAGAAAATTGCCAATGGAAAAGCTCACTGGTAAAGGTAAATATACAGTAAAAGTAGGAAATCATTCACACACCAATATGATATCAAAACCAGCAATTGTGAGAAGAGGAAAGCACAAATGCAGGATATTGGAAATGCATTTGAAATTAAAAGACCGGTAACTTAAAACAATCTTTTTAATATATAGACTGCTATATCAAAGCCTCATGGTAGGACTTCCCTGGTGGTCCAGTGGTTAAGACTCCATGGTCCCAATGCAGGGGGCATTGGTTCAATCCCTGGTCAGGGAAATAGATCCCACATGCCACAACTAAGAGCCTGCATGCCACAACTAAAAGATCCCACATGCTGCAACTAAAAAATCCCACATGCCACAACGAAGATCCCTCACATGGCAAAGAAGATCTCATGTGCTGCAACTAAGACCCAGTGCAGCCAAATAAATAAATAAACAAATAAATATTTTTTGAAAAAAGAAAATTCCTTAAAAAAAAAAAAAACCTCATGGTAACCGCAAACCAAAAATCTACAATAGATATAACACAAAAAAATAAAAAGGAATCCAAACACAACACTAAAGTTAGTCAACAAGAGAAGAGAACAAAAGAGGAAGGGAAGAAAAAAGACCTACAAAAACAAATCCAAAACAATTAACAAAATGGCAATAAGAACATATATAAATGGATTAAATGCTCCAGTTAAAACATATAGACTAGCTGAATGGATGCAAAAACAAGACCTGTATATATGCTGTTTACAAGAGACCCACTTCAGATCTAGGGACACATACAGACTGAAAGTGAGGGGTTGGAAAAAGATATTCCATGCAAATGGAAATCAAGAGAAAGAAAGAGTAGCAATACTCATATCAGACAAAATAGATTTTAAAATAAAGACTGTTACAAGAGACAAGGAAGGACACTACACAATGATCAGAAATCAATCCAAGAAGAAGATATAACAATTGTAAATATGTATGCACCAAACATAGGGGTACCGCAATATATAAGGCAAATACTAACAGCCATAAGAGGAGAAACTGACAGTAACACAATAATAGTGGGGGACTTTAACGCACCACTTTCATCAATGGAGAGATCATCCAGACAGAAAATAAATAAGGAAACACAGGTCTTCAATGACGCATTAGACCAGTTGGACTTAATTAATATTTATAGAACATTCCATCCAAAAGCAGTGGAATATACATTCTTCTCAAGTGCACATGGAACATTCTCCAGGATTGATCACATGCTGAGCCACAAGGCAAGCCTCAGTAAATTTATGAAAATTTAAATCATATCAAGCATCTTTTCTGACCACAACGCTGTAAGATTAGAAATAAACTACAAGAAAAAACTGTAAAAAAACACAAACACGTGGAGGTTAAACAATATGCTACTAAACAACCAATGGATCACTGAAGAAATCAAAGAGGAAATCAAAAAATATCTAGAGACAAATGAAAACAAAAGCACAACTATCCAAAACCTATTGGAAACAGCAAAAGCAGTTCTAAGAGGGAAGTTTATAGCAATACAATCTTAACTCAGGAAACAAACCAAAAAAAATCACAAATAAACCACCTAACCTTACACCTAAAGCAACTAGAGAAAGAAAAACAAACAAAACCCAAAGTTAGAAGAAGGAAAGAAATCATAAAGTTCATAACAGAAATAAATGAAATAGAAATGAAGGAAACAATAGAAAAGATCAGGGAATTTACTGGCAGTCCCGTGGTTAGCTTGCACTTTCGAGGGCCTGGGTTCAATCCCTGGTCAGGGAACTAAAATCCCACAATCTGTACAGTGTGTAAAAAAAAAAAAAAAAAAAAAAAGAAATCAATGAAACTGAAAGCTGTTTCTTTGAAAAGATAAACAAAATTGATAAACTTTTAACCAGACTCATCAAGAAAAAAAGGGAGAAGGGCTCAAATCAATAAAACTACAAATGAAAAAAGAGACATTTCAATGGACACCACAGAAATACAAAAGATCATAAGAGACTACTACAAGCAACTCTATGCCAATAAAATGGACAACATGGAAGAAATCAACAAATTCTTAGAAAGGTACAATCTCCCAAGATTGAACCAAGAAGAAATAGAAAATATGAACAGACCAATCACAAGCACTGAAATTGAAACTGTGATTTCAAAACTCCCAACAAACAAAAGTCCAGGACCAGATGTCTTCACAGGTGAATTCTATCAAACATTTAAAGAGGAGTTAACACCTATCCTTCTGAAACTATTCCAAAAAATTGCAGAGGAAGGAATACTCCCAAACTCATTCTATGAGGCCACCACCACCCTGATACCAAAACCAGACAAAGGTATTACAAAAAAAGAAAATTACAGGCCAATATCACTGATGAACATAGATGCAAAAATCCTCAACAAAATACTAGCAAACAGAATTCAACAATACATTAAAGGGATCATACACCATGATCAAGTGGGATTTATCCCATGGATGCAAGTATTCTTCTATATCCACAAATCAATCAGTGTGATTCACCACATCAACAAACTGAAGAATAAAAACAATATGATCATCTCAATAGATTCAGAAAAACCTTTGGACAAAGTTCAATACATATTTATGATAAAAACTCTCTAGAAAGTGGGCTTAGGGGGAACCTACCTCAAAATAATAAAGGCCATATATGACAAACCTACAGCTAACATCATACTCAATGGTGAAAAGCTGAAAGCATTTCCTCTAAGATCAGGAACAAGACAAGGTTGTCCACTCTCACCACTTTTATTCAACATAGTTGTGGAAGTTCTAGCCATGGCAATCAGAGAAGAAAAAGAAATAAAAGGAATCCAAGTTGGCAAAGAAGAAGTAAAACTGTCACTGTTTGCAGAGTACATACTATACAAAGAAAATCCTGAAGATGCTATCAGAAAACTACTAGGGCTCATCAATGAATTCAGTAAAGTTGCAGGATACAAAATTAATACACAGAAATCTGTCGTATTTCTATACACTAACAACAAAACATCAGAAGAGAAATTAAAGAAACAATCCCATTTACCATCGCATCAAAAAGAATAAAATACCTAGGAATAAACCTACCTAAGAAAACAAAAGACCTGTAATCCAAAAACTATAAGATGCTGGTGAAAGAAATTGAAGATGACACAAACAGATGGAAAGATATACTATGTTCTTGGATTGGAAGAATCAATATTGTCAAAATGACTGTACTACCAAAGGCACTCTACAGATTCAATGCAATCTCTATCAAATTACCAATGGCATTTTTCACTGAACTAGAACAAAAAAATCTTAAAATTTGTATAGAGACACAAAAGACCCCAAAGAGCCAAAGCAATCTTGAGAAAGAAAAACAGGGCTGGAGGAATCAGGCTCCCTGACTTCAGACTATACTACAAAGCTACAGTCATCAAAACAGGATAATACTAGCACAGAAACCGAAATATAGATCAATGGAAGTGGATAGAGAGTGCCAGAAATAAACCCACTCATCTGTGGTCAGGTAATCTATGACAAGGAGGCAAGACTATGCAATGGATAAAAGACCTAAATGTAAGACCAGCTACTATAAAATCCTTAGAGGAAAACATAGGCAGACACTGTTTGACAAAAATTGCAGCAATACCTTTTTCCAGTTGTCTCCTAGAGTAATGGAAACACAAACAAAAATAAACAAATGGAGGAGGCCCTGAACCAAGATGGCGGAGTAGAAGGATGTGCTCTCACTCCCTCTTGTGAGAACACCAGAATCACAACTAGCTGTTGGACAATCATCAACAGGAAGACACTGGAACTCACCAAAAAGATACCCCACATCCAAAGACAAAGGAGAAGCCATAATGAGATGGTAGGAGGGGCGCAATCACAGTAAAATCAAATCCCATAACTGCTGGGCTGGTGATTCACAGACTGGAGAACACTTATACCACAGAGGTCCACCCACTGGAGTGAAGGTTCTGAGCCCCATGTCAGGCTTCTCAACCTGGGGGTCCGGCAATGGGAAGAGAAATTCCTAGATAATCAGACTTTGAAGGCTAGTGGGATTTGATGGCAGGACTTTGACAGGACTGGGAGTAGCAGAGACTCCACCCTTGGAGGGCACACAAAAAGTAGCGTGCGCATCAGGACCCAGGAGAAGGAGCAGTGACCCCAGGGGAGACTGAACCAGACCTACCCTCTGGTGTTGGAGGGTCTCCTGCAGAGGTAAGGGGTGGCTGTGGCTCACTGTGGGGACAAGGACACTGGCAGCAGAAGTTCTGGGAAGTACTCCTTGGCGTGAGGATTCCCAGAGTCTGCCCTTAGCCCCAACAAGGAGCCCAGGTAGGCTCCAGTGTTGGGTTGCCTCAGGCCAAAAAACCAACAGGGAAGGAACCCAGCCCACCCAGCAGCAGTCAAGTGCATTAAAGTTTTACTGAGCTCTGCCCACCAGAGCAACAGTCAGCTCTACCCATCACCAGTCCCTCACATCAGAAAAATTGCACAAGCCTCTTAGATACTCTCATCCACCAGAGGGCAGACAGCAGAAGCAAGAAGAACTACAATCCTGCAGCCTGTGGAACAAAAACCACATTCACAGAAAGAGAGACAGGATGAAAAGGCAGAGGGCTATGTACCAGATGAAGGAACAAGATAAAACCCCAGAAAAACAACTAAATGAAGTGGAGATAGGCAACCTTCCAGAAAAAGATTTCAGAATAATGATAGTGAATATGATCCAGGACCTCGGAAAAAGAATGGAGGCAAAGATCGAGAAGATGCAAGAAATGTACAACAAAGACCCAGAAGATTAACAAACAAACAGAGATGAACAGTACAATAACTGAAATGAAAACTACACTAGAAGGAATCAATAGCAGAATAACTGAAGCAGAAGAACGGATAAGTGACCTGGAAGACAGAATGGTGGAATTCACTGCTGCGGAACAGAATGAAGAAAAAAGAATGAAAAGAAATGAAGACAGCCTAAGAGACATCTGGGACAACATTAAAGGCAACAACATTCGCATTATAGGGGTCCCAGAGGAGAAGAGAGGAAGAGAAGGAACCCGAGAAAATATTTGAAGAGATTATAGTCGAAAACTTCCCTAACATGGGAAGGGAAATAGCCGCCCAAGTCCAGGAAGCGCAGCGAGTCCCATACAGGGTAAACCACAGAAGAAACACGCCAAGACACATAGTAACCAAATTGGCAAAAATTAAAGACAAAGAAAACTTACTGAAAGCAGCAAGGGGAAAATGACAAATAACATACAAGGGAACTCCCATAAGGTTAACAGCTGATTTCTCAGCAGAAACTCTACAAGCCAGAAGCGAGTGACATGATATACTTAAAGGGATGAACCTACAACCAAGATTATTCTACCTGGCAAGGATCTCATTCAGAGTCAATGGAGAAATCAAAAGCTTTACAGACAAGCAAAAGCCAAGAGAATTCAGCACCACCAAACCAGCTCTACAACAAATGCTAAAGGAACTTCTCTAAGTGGGAAACACAAGAGAAGAAAAGGACCTGCAAAAACAAACCCAAAACAATTGAGAAAATGGACATAGGAACACACATATCGATAATTACCTGAAACGTGAATGGATTAAATGCTCCAACCAAAAGACACAGGCTTGCTGAATGGATACAGAAACAAGACCCATATATATGCTGTCTACAAGAGACCCTCTTCAGATCTAGGAACACGTACAGACTGAAGGTGAGGGGACGGAAAAAGATATTCCATGCAAACGGAAATCAAAAGAAAGCTGGAGTAGCAATACTCATATCAGATAAAATAGACTTTAAAATAAAGAATGTTAAAAGAGACAAGGAAGGACACTACCTAATGATCAAGGGATCAATCCAAGAAGAAGATATAACAATTATAAATATATATGCACCCAGTGTAGGAGCACCTGAATACATAAGGCAACTGCTAACAGCTATAAAAGAGGAAATCGACAGTAACACAATAATAATGGGGGACTTTAACACCTCACTTACACCAATGGACAGATCATCCAAAATGAAAATAAATAAGGAAACAGCAGCTTTAAATGACACAATAGACCAGATAGATTGAATTGATATTTATAGGACATTCCATCCCAGAACAGCAGATTACACTTTCTTCTCCAGTGCGCACACGGAACGTTCTCCAGGATAGATCACATCTTGGGTCACAAGTCAAGCCTCAGTAAATTTAAGAAAATTGAAATCATATCAAGCATCTTGTTGACCACAACGCTATGAGATTAGAAATGAATTACAGGGAAAAAAGGGTAAAAAACACAAACACGTGGAGGCTAAACAATACGTTACTAAATAACCAAGAGCTCACTGAAGAAATCAAAGAGGAAATCAAAAAATACCTAGAGACAAATGACAATGAAAACACGAGAATCCAAAACCTATGGGATGCAGCAAAAGCAGCTCTAAGAGGGAAGTTTATAGCTATACAAGCCTACCTCAAGAAACAAGAAAAATCTCATATAAACAATCTAACCTTACACCTAAAGGAACTAGAGAAAGAAGAACAAACAAAACCCAAAGTTAGCAGAAGGAAAGAAACCATAAAGACCAGAGCAGAAATAAATGAAATAAAAACAAAGAAAACAGTAGCAAAGATCAATAAAACTAAAAGCTGGTTCTCTGAGAAGATAAACAAAAAACTGATAAACCATTAGCCAAACTCATCAAGAAAAAGAGGGAGAGGACTCAAATCAATAAAATAAGAAATGAAAAAGGAGAAGTTACAACAGACACCACAGAAACACAAAGCATCCTAAAAGACTACTACAAGCAACTCTATGCCAATAAAATGGACAACCTGAAAGAAATGGACAAATGCTTAGAAAGGTATAACCTTCCAAGACTGGACCAGGAAGAAATAGAAAATATGAACAGACCAATCACACGTAATGAAATTGAAACTGTGATTAAAAATCCTCCAACAAACAAAAGTCCAGGACCAGATGGCTTCACAGGTGAATTCTCTCAAACATTTAGAGAAGAGCTAACACCCATCCTTCTCAAACTCTTCCAAAAAATTGCGGAGGAAGGAACACTCCCAAACACATTCTGTGAGGCCACCGTCACCCTGATACCAAAACCAGACAAAGATACTACAAAAAAAGAAAATTACAGGCCAATATCACTGATGAATATAGATGCAAAAATCCTCAACAAAATACTAGCAAACAGAATCTAACAACACATTAAAAGGATCATGCACCATGATCAAGTGTGATTTACCCCAGAGATGCAAGGATTCTTCAATATACACAAATCAGTCAATGTGATACACCATATTAACAATTTGAAGAATAAAAACCATATGATCATCTCAATAGATGCAGAAAAAGCTTTTGACAAAATTCAACACCCATTTATGATAAAAACTCTCCAGAAAATGGGCATAGAGGGAACCTACCACAACATAATAAAGGCCATATATGACATCATTCTCAATGGTGAAAAACTGAAAGCATTTCCTCTCAGATCAGGAAGCGAGACAAGGATGTCCACTCTCACCACTATTATTCAACATAGTTTTGGAAATCCCAGCCATGGCAATCAGTGAAGAAAAAGAAATAAAAGGAATGCAAATTGGTAAAGAAGAAGTAAAACTGTCACTGTTTGCAGATGACATGATACTATACATAGAGAATCCTAAAGATACCACCAGAAAACTACTAGAGCTAATCAATGAATTTGGTAAAGTTGCAGGATTCAAATTTAATGCACAGAAATCTCTTGCATTCCTATGCACTAATGATGAAAAATCTGAAAGAGAAATTAAGGAAACACTCCCATTTACTACTGCAACAAAAAGAAAAAAATACCTAGGAGTAAATCTACCTAGGGAGACAAAAGACCTGTATGCAGAAAACTATAAGATATTGATGAAAGAAATTAAAGATGATACCAACAGATGGAGAGATATACCATGTTCTTGGATTGGAAGAATCAATACTGTGAAAATGACTATACTACCCAAAGCAATCTACAGATTCAGTGCAATCCCTATCAAAGTCCCAATGGCATTTTTTATGGAACTAGAGCAAAAAATCTTAAAATTTGTATGGAGACACAAAAGACCCCGAATAGCCAAAGCAGTCTTGAGGGAAAAAAAACAGAGCTGGAAGAATCAGACTCCCTGACTTCAGACTATACTACAAATCTATAGTAATCAAGACAATATGGTACTTGCACAAACACAGAAACATAGATCAGTGGAACAAGATAGAAAGCCCAAAGATAAACCCACACACCTATGGTCAACTAATCTATGACAAAGGAGGCAAAGATATACAATAGGGAAAAGACAGTCTCTTCAATAAGTGGTGCTGGGAAAACTGGACAGCTACATGTAAAAGCATGAAATTAGAACACTCCCTAACACCATACACAAAAATAAACTCAAAATGGATTTGAGACCTAAATGTAAGACCGGACACTATAAAACTCTTAGAGGAAAACATAGGAAGAACACTCTTTGACATCAATCACAGCAAGATCTTTTTTGACCCACCTCCTAGAGTAAAGGAAAAAAAAACAAAAATAAACAAATGGGACCTAATGAAACTTCAAAGCTTTTGCACAGCAAAGGAAACCATAAACAAGACGAAAAGACAACCCTCTGAATGGGAGAAAATATTTGCAAATGAATCAATGGACAAAGGATTAATCTCCAAAATATATAAACAGCTCATGCAGCTCAATATTAAAAAACCAAACAACCCAGCCCCAAAATGGGCAGAAGACCTAAATAAACTTTTCTCCAAAGAAGACATACAGATGGCCAAGAAGCACATGAATAGCTGCTCAACATCACTGATTATTAGAGAAATGCAAATCAAAACTACGGTGACGTATCACCTCACACCAGTTAGAATGGGCAGCATCAGAAAATCTACAAACAACAAACGCTGGAGAGGGTGTGGAGAAAAGAGAACGCTCTTGCACTGTTGGTGGGAATGTAAACTGATACAGCCACTATGGAGAACAGTATGGAGGTTCCTTAAAAAACTAAAAATAGAATTACCATATGATCCAGCAATCCCACTACTGGGCATATACCCAGAGAAAACCATAATTCAAAAAGACACGCACACACCCCAGTGTTCATTCCAGCACTATTTACAATAGCCAGGTCATGGAATCAACCTAAATGCCCATCGACAGACGAAGGGATAAAGAAGATGTAGTACATATATACAATGGAATATTACTCAGCCATATAAAGGAACGAAATTGGGTCGTTTGTTGAGACATGGATGGATCTAGAGACTGTCATACAGAATGAAGTAAGTCAGAAAGAGAAAAACAAATATCATATATTAACACATATATGTGGAACCTAGAAAAACAGTACAGATGAACCGGTTTGCAGGGCAGAAACTGAGACACAGATGTAGAGAACTAACCTGTGGACACCAAGGTGGGAAGGCCTCCAGCGGGTGGGGATTGTGGTGTGATGAATTGGGCGATTGGGATTGACATGTATACACTGATATGTATAAAATTGCTGACTATTAAGAACCTGCTGTATTAAAAAATATATAAAATAAAATTTAAAAATTAAAAAAAACAAAAAACAAATGGGACCTAATTAAACTCAAAATCTTTTGCACAGCAATGGAACTCATAAACAAAATGAAAAGACAACCCACAGAATGGGAGAAAATATTTGCAAACAATGTGACTGACAAGGGATTAATCTCCAAATTTTACAAACACGTCATGCAGCTCAATATCAAAAAAACAAACAACCCAATCAAAAAATGGGCATAAGGTCTAAATAGACATTTCTCCAAAGAAGACATACAGATGGCCAAGAGGCACATGAAAAGATGATCAGCATCACTAATTATTAGCAAAATGCAGATCAAAACTACAATGAGATGGCACCTCACACCAGTCAGAATGGCCGTCGTCAGAAAATCTACAAACAATAAGTTCTGGAGAGGGTGTGGAGAAAAGAGAACTCTCCTACACTGTTGGCAGGAATGTAAATTGGTACAACCACTATGGAAAACATTATGGAAGCTCCTTAAAAAACTAAAATAAGAGTTACCATATGATCCAGCATTCCCAGTCCTGTGCATGTATCTGGAGAAAAACATGGTTCAAAAGGTTATATGCACCTCAATGTTGATTGCAGGACAGTTTACAATAGACAAGACATGGAAGCAACCTAAATGTCCAT
>RJWK010031773.1:0-24034 GCA_004363435.1 Platanista minor | reverse complement strand
GCCTACCCTCGGCAGGGGGTGTGATCCTGGCTGAGGTGGTGTTCTCTCTCTGACCGCAGTTCCCACAGAGGGCCTCAGCTGAGAGCTGTCAGATGGCTGCAATCCCAGCAGCTGGCCTGTGGGTCCTGACCAGGGGATACTGACAAGGAGCTGGGCAGCGCCCCACACCCTCCACCGGTTCTGGCTGTCCCGGTGGATGCCTGGTGGGTCTGGGTGACACAGGAGAGTTAATACTCTGTCGAGAGGGTTTTGATGGATGATGGGCGATGGAAAGGCACCAATAGATAAATCCCCTCCTTTCTTTCTCCCTGTGGATTGTTCTGAGATGCAGTTCCTGAGACTGAGTAGTGTGCTGTATTTGTTGCAAAGGTGTGCCTGGCTTGATGACGTCCTTCCTTGTATGTGTTCTCCCCCCACTTCTCTACCTCATTTCCCTCTCCTCCTTTTTACCCCTGAGGGTGTACCCTTGCACTGAAATGTCAGCACGGTATCTTTTGCCTCAGCGTCTGTTTTCTAGGGAACCCAGGTTAAGGCTGAATGACCTTATTGAAATTCCTGGAATTATAGAACTTAAGTTAGCAGGGGCCTTAAAGATCACCTAGTTTAATACTGCCCATTTTACAGGTCAAAAAAACAGAGGCTCAGAATGGTTCAGCTATTTAAATGCATTGCAGACCCAGAACCTGGGCTTCCTGATTCCTGCTCCCATGCTCTTCCAACCCGGTCATAACTTATCTACATTAACCTGCTTGGAAAGCGACTTTACCCCAGAAAATGGCCCTGTGATGGGATTATAGGAGTATCTGGGACCCATCTTGGATACATGTACATTTGATCTTTTTCAGGCCCCTCATGTGAATGCCTCCCAGAGACTAGTCTCTAGACTGTTAAAGCTGGTAGGAACCAGGGGGATCAACGAGCCCTGTGTTCCCAACCTAATCACCATCAAGGATCCCTTCTGTTACTTTCCTTCATCTCTACCCCATAATTAGTTTAAAAAAGATTTCTTCTGAATTGCTTTATTAAGACATAATTACTTTTCTACTTCTTTAACTAAAAACTTATAACACTTCAGCCTTTTATAGTGTGGATAAGTATATGGCTTCTATCTAACTCTTCAAAAGAGAGAAGAGAGTGATAAAGCCACCTTTACACAATCCTCCCAGGATCCCCAGGGATGGAACCACTAATCAGATCTGCCCCCCATACCTACCCTCCACTGCCCCATCCAACAGAGGCCCAGCAGATATCAGAGTCTGGACTAGAATCTGGGTCTCCTGACTTGAACTAGGAGGCTCTTCCCAGGTTCCCGGCAACATTCCTCCTCAAGAGGCTCCCAACCTCATCAGTCACGGTCAAGGTCCTGACAGTGGACAATTAGTTAGCAGACACTGTCATTGCCCAAATGTTTGTGCCTGTGGTTCCCTCAGCCTCTCTGCTCTGGAGATTCCTCTGCTCCGTCCTCCATCCTCGGCTGCCGTCCCTCCTCTGGGAGGCTCACCCAGGGGAGAACATGCTATGGGGTCTTGTTAGTTAAACTCCAGTTGTTATTTATTCCCTTTTCCAGAAGCAGTTGTTGGCGAACTAGCCATACCACACTGCTCAGCTCCAAACTGCATGTATGACCAGGAGAGAGGGGACGCATGTAAGTGGCCCCTGCCCGTCACTTTCAGGTCTGTCTGCATTTGGATTTCCCTGAGAAGACAAGCACTGAGGTTCAGGGGGAGAGGAGTCTGTGGTATGACTTTATGGGAGACATTTTGCTAGAGCTGAGTTCCTTTCTTTAGTTATTGGGACTAATGCATTCAACAGATGGATTCTTATTAGCCTCCTAAAATTGAGCTGGGAATCAAGAGAACTAGGTTCTGGTCCTTACTCTGCCACTCATTTGCAATGTCATCTTGAGAACATCTCAACTTCTGTAGGGTTCTGTTTCTTATTTTATAAATGGGGATAATAACAACCATTTTAGCTTCCTCGCACTTAATCACTCTCTCCGCCGCTGTATCTTGGTTCAAGCCATAGTCATCTCCCCTTGGACATCTGCAAGATAGGCTCCCAGCTGCTTCTACTCTTCCTTTATAGAAAGTCCGTTCTCCACAGAGAAGTCAGAGTCATCTTTTAAAAATGTCAGACTATCACTCTTCTGCTTCAGTGCCTCCAATAGCTTCCTCTTGGACTTGAAATGTGTGTGTTTTGTTATGGCCTTCTGTGGTCTAGCCTCTGTTTATCTCTCAGTCCTCACCTCCTCCCTGCTCTTGCTGGCATACCATGCTCTAGCCACATGGATGATCAGTTTGTTCTTGCAAAGCACCAAGCTTTCTTCCTGCCTCAGGGCCTTTGCATTGCTGTCTCCTCTACCTGGAATGCTTTTCTACACCTGGCTGCCTCTTCGTTGTCAGTCAGGTCTCAGCTCAAATTATTTCCCCTGCGAGGTCTTTCCTGACTGCCCTACTTAAAGTAGTCCTTCATACTTACCCTTAGCCCTTCTTTTTATTCCATAATTCCTTATCCCTGTCTGAGATGATTTAAACTTAATAAATACATAAATACTACATTTAGTAAGTTTTCTTCCACAAAAATGCAAGCTCCATCAGCCGGGGCCCAGGCTGGCCTGCTTCACTATTGTATCTATTTCAGCCACTAGACTCCCTGGGCTGATGATGTTCATTAGTGATGTGTTGAATGCTTTTGTTCATTTCATGATGCTTATTGAGCTCCTACTGCAAGGTAGCTACTGCTCTAGTCATGAGGATTATCAGGGAACACAACAGACAATGCCCCTGACCTCCTGGCGCTTGTATTCAATGGGAGCTGGTTTGGAGGAGAAATCAGAAAGTGTAAATAAATTAACAACTAAATAAATGTCAAGAGGTGTAGAGTAAAGATAAGACAGAGTAAGGAGTTTTGGAGTGTTGGGGCAGGATGGGGGTCAGGGGAAGTCTCTCATTTGATGAGAGACTTGAGGAGGGTGGGAAGGCAAACAGTGAAGGCTGGGGATGGTGGCGAAAGCACATTCTGGGCAAAGGCCTTGAGGTGGGTGTGTGCCTGGTGGGTTGGAGGAATAGCGTGAGGCTGGTGTAGCTGCAGCAGGGACAGCAGGGCAAAGCAGGAAGAATCAGAGGGTGGGGGTCCAAGTCAGAGCTCCTAGGCTGTTAGGTCATGAAACAGGCAGGAGGGTGGGCTTAACTCTGAGTGAGAAGGAAACCTCTGGAGGCACAGGATCAGAAGTGACATATGATCTGTCTTACGTTCTAGAAGAGACACTGGCCATCATGCTGAGGATGGAGTCGGTGGAGGGTGAAGATAGGGAAATACTGAGGAGACCAAAAGAGGGGTGTTCTGAGTCAAGGTCTATTTCCCAGTGAAGCAGGCAGGATTTGGGGATCGAGGGAATATGGGATGGGAGAGAAAAGAGTCAGAGTTTGTTCCCAGGTTTTGGCATGAGCAATCAAAAGAACACAGTAGGGCTTCCCTGGTGGCGCAGTGGTTGAGAGTCCGCCTGCCGATGCAGGGGACACGGGTTCGTGCCCCGGTCCGGGAAGATCCCACATGCCGCGGAGCGGCTGGGCCCGTGAGCCATGGACGCTGAGCCTGCGCGTCCGGAGCCTGTGCTCCACGATGGGAGAGGCCACAACAGTGAGAGGTCCGCGTACCGCAAAAAAAAAAAAAAAAAAAAAAAAAAGAACACAGTAGGGCTTCCCTGGTGGCGCAGTGGTTAAGAATCCACCTGCCAATTCAGGGGACACGGGTTCGAGCCCTAGCCCGGGAAGAACCCACATGCCACAGAGCAACTAAGCCTGGGAGCCACAACTACTGAGCCCGTGCTCTAGAACCCGTGAGCCACAACTAACAAACCCAAGTGCCACAACTACTGAAGCCCGCGTGCCTGGAGCCCGTGCTCTGCAACAAGAGAAGCCACCACAATGAGAAGCCCGCGCACCACAATGAAGAGTAGCCCCCGCTCGCCGAAATTAGAGAAAGCCCGTGCGCAGCAACGAAGACCCAACACAGCCAAAAATAAAAACAAATAAGTAAATTTATACATATAAAAAAAAAAGAACAGAGTAGAATGGACAGCATTTTTTGGGAAAGAATCACAGTTGATCCTTGAACAACACAGGTTTGAACTGCACAGGTCCACTTATACTATTGAAAAAACTGCTGGTTTTTTCAATAGTATAATAAATACTTCAGTAATATAGTATCCAGGTTGGTTGAATCTGTGAATATGGAGGAACTGTGGAGATGGAGGGCTGACTCTAAGTTAATGAGGATTTTTGACTGGAAGGAAAGTTGGTACCCCAAACCCCCATATTGTTCAAGGCTCCACTGTATATCATCTTAGGGTGGTGTTGTTATTAACATGATTGATTCTAGACCTGCCTTTATTTAAGAACTATTCTTAGTTTTAAAATTTCGTAAAAATATATTTGCATGTGTGTGTATGTGTGTGTTTTGGGGTATATATAAATGGCTGGAGGGCATGAGTAAATCATTTCAATAATTGATAGAAGCCTACATTTGCTATGTTGCTCGCTGGGATGGCCTGCCTACCCTGCTTCCCATCTCATTTTGGATAGTAGAAAATCAAAGCCCAGAGGAGTGAGGTGCTCTACCTGAGGCCAAATAACTAGTGAGTAGTGGAACCAGCCCTGGAACAAAGGTCTCTGCTCTGTCTGGCCTCTGCTCCTTCCACAATATCACACTAATTCTCTACTACTGTTACATCCCATTACAGCAACTGGCATTTTTTGAGAGCAAGGATTAGACATAGATTGAATAAAACATACACATTGTTAAAGATCACTGTGTCCTCAGAAATGCTCAGAATCTCCCAAAAGTCGGAGAGAGGGGGAGAGAAGGCAGCATGAATGTTTACAGTCACAGGATGTGAAGCACTAAGCATGTGTCTGTAACTTATCCCCAAGCTTGAGTATTTACTTCCTTTTCTTTATGCTTGTAAAGCAGCAAGAAGAGACAAGCTGTTCCATTCAGAAACCACAGAGAAATGCTTCCGCGATCTGAGGCTGCCTGTAGCATATGGGATAAATTCTTTGGATTTAAGATGAAAACATTCAACAGACCATCCTTCCCTCCCAGAGTCTCCGCCTGTGACACTGGGCCCTTGGGAAGGACTGGCTGGCTGTGCTTGCCTTGGGAAGCAGGGCTGAATCCATACTCCCTCCCTTCCACTCCTACCCCAAGAAGGGTCTTTTCTTGGCAAAGCTGTGAAAGGTCAGTAGTAAAACTGGCACGCTCAGACTCTCCTTGGTAGTTTCTTAAGGTTGGAAAGTGAACGATATAAATGTCCAATTAGAGAAGAAAGACACTTGCACATTTAACCGTGGTGGGGCCTGGGGATCACACTCGGTCTCATTCTCGCCTCTGCTACCCCCGGTCTTCCCTGACACTTCTCCTATTACTTTCCGACAGCCGTGCCAGTCACTGCACTTGAGCAGCTGAGCCGCGGTTTGCTGCTGCTGTCATTGATATAGACAAGACATGAGGACCAAAGCCTGGGTCAGGTTTCTTTTGTAGTCCATGGGAAAAAGCCACCACTTCAAATTCCGTCCAGGATCATCATGAGACTTTAGGCTCTGCTAGGTTCATCTATAGAAAATTCCCTCCCTAAAAGACAGACTGAAGTGTTCAGATAGGTTTCAATAGAAAATACCAGGCTGTCACCTTCTGGGGAGGTGTGATTTTTAAAGCAAATTAGCCACCGGTATTTTGATGAGTTTCGGCTTCTGAGCTCTTTCTACAATGTGTGGGAACTCTAGAGTACTACTCTTTAGATTTGAAAGCAAATATGTGAATACTCAACAAGTGTTCATAATTCCCAGTCCTGTTGGGGTAAAACACTGGGGAAGAGTTTAAAGAAAAACAAACATCGAACAGGCCCAAGTGGAAGTGTTAGGCCATTTTGGGGTTGGGACAGGTTCATGCCCTTGTCTAATCACCAATTATCGCATTCATTTGAGAGAAGAAATCTCAGTCTTTTTCTTGCAGGGTGTCAGGGACCACATGGCAGAGTTAAAAAAAAAAAAGTACAATTAACAGTAGAGAGTTTACATTTGGTTAAAGGCTTTTCAGCCCAAATAGCAGAAATTATCCTTTGCATATTCCCAAAACTTTGCCAGTAATTCAAAGGGATGAGGCCAACAACAAGCTGGGTTTCATGCCTGATGAAGAAACTCAGCATGTACCTGGATGGCTGACTTCAGACACCACAGTGGTATTTTGAATTCAGACCTCGGAAGATGCTCCCTGCTAGGGGTAGCTCCCAGCGCTGCTTGGTGGGAGGCCTCAGCACCCACGGCTTAGTTTTGCACTCCCCTTCTGGCAAATTAGCATACTTCAATTAAAAAAAAAACCCAAAATCTTATTTAAAAAAAAAAACACACACATAGAACAAAAAACAAAACAAAACAAAAAAACGGAGACTTGTTTCGGGGAGTACACAACATGGCGCAAGAAGGAAAATCCCCATAGCGGACAGGGAGGCCCTGTAAAGAGACGCGCGCTGGGGGCCCAGTCCGGGTGCTGGTGGGAGGCGCACACAGCACGGCGGTAAAGCAGGGCGGCAGAGGACCAGCGTGGCCGCAGGCACTCTGCGTTCGCACCGAAGGCGCTCCGTCTGCAGTTTTCGCAGAGCCGGAACAGCCGGCTCCACGCCCTGCCTGCTCGCAGGGAGGGTACAGGCTGTACGTGGACAGGGAGGAGGCAGATGGCGGCTGGCTCTGTCATGACAAGGACTGAGCTCTCCGTTGGAGCAAAGTGTCTTCTTCGTGACGGAGGTGGTTATGCTCCCAGGGACCGTGCCTTCTCAGCTGTTGTGGGTTCCCCGCCCCCCGGCCCGCAGGGCTTCTTGATCTCCTAGAGCAGCTCCATTCCTACGCAGAGGATGAGCCACGGGCCTCCCTCCTACAGGGGATCAGACCCGGGAAGCTGTCTGTCTCCCACTCTCTTCTTTTTGGCCTTTCATGCAGATTGTATCTTGATTTAAAACCCATCAGAGGGGTAACAAATGCAATCAAAACTGCAGAGAGCCAAAAGGGAACAGCCTACTAATAAAGGGATAATACTTGGAGTACAGATAAGGATCAAAGTCAGCAGACAGAAAGCCAGGATGGGTGGCCAGGTGTGTTCTCTATATTTTAAGGCCTGCTCTTAGGCAGAGGTTTTGACACTGGTGATGTCCTCGGCATAAAGTCCAACCAGCGGGAAATGTTTCTGCTTGGGCTTCTCAGGACGCATGGCATCCACTTAGGGCTTCCCACATGTAATCTATGCAAACTTCTTGAAATCTCTTTCTGTACTTTTAGGCTCCTTTTATGGTATGGGAAGGATTTTAAACCACTCTCTAAGCCAGGAACAAGTGGTTTCTTTTTTAAAGCTCTAAGTGCTGCCCCAAAGCCATTTAACAATTATCTTGTTAATTGGGAGACTTTAGATTTTGTTAATTGGGCTCCAGTATTTCTCCATACCCTTCCCAATTAACCCAGTTTCATTTTGAGACAGGGAAATTCCCCAGTGGAGGTAATCCGTTTTAGTGCAGGCTTCTCACAATGCAGAGAATTTTTTTTTTCCTCCCTATTTTTCTAACAAACAAAACAAAGCAGGCAAACCTTAGAATCGGCCATTGGACATGAAGCCCATGAAAACAGGTGAGCAGAAATGAAGTTCCCAGTGTGCTGCAGGGGCCAGTGGCTGAGCGAAAAGGACAGAGGTCTTGGGATGATGGTACCCTGCTAGAGTGGTTCTCGCA
Source organism: Platanista minor (assembly GCA_004363435.1). Classification (NCBI taxonomy): domain Eukaryota; kingdom Metazoa; phylum Chordata; class Mammalia; order Artiodactyla; family Platanistidae; genus Platanista; species Platanista minor. The sequence goes on along the minus strand of RJWK010031773.1, from coordinate 16,263 downwards.
GAGTTGAATTCCCAGTGCCCCTACCAAGCGAGCAGGATAAAGAGGGAAGAAAAATAGGAGCAAGAAGCAAATGGAGCCCAAACCAGCTGCAGGCTCAGATGATGCAAAGAGCGGGCGATTGAGTGTTCCTCTCATGGATTATGACAAAGTCTCGAGATGGTTTATATAGAGCTAAATTCTCTTTTTCCCCCTAATTTTCGTTTTTCCATCTTCAGCTTCTCCTCACATTTATTTTTTTAAAAAATATTTTTTGGTTTGGTTTTCATGTCCCGTATTTGGTTCGTGTCCTGTCTCTGAATAGCCCACTGTCTCATGTCCTTTCCTATATACTTTATTTTCACTTTCTAGTCTTTTTCTATCCTCCCATGATTTCCTGAGCCACTAGCTTTCCAACAATTGAGAAATAAAGCATCTTTCTACAACAATTTTTGTCTTTTATCTTAGAGGCAAAGCTTGTTTGTTTATTAAAAGACATGAGTTCACTTATTAAAGAGTCACAGCAGCTAGTAGGTTCTAGCCACGGTTCAAAATGCTGGGAATATACATTTGAATAAGGTAGTAAAAGCAGCTACTTTTTACTGACCATGTACTCTATTCCAGGCACAATGCTTAATGGTTTCTATTTTTTTTTTTTTTTTTTTTCTCTGCTAATCCTCACAGCCAGCTCTATGAGGAAAGTTCAATTTCCCGCATTTTCAGACCATTGCCTTTAAGTGTTGGGACCACAGTGTGAACCCAGCAATTTGGTTATGGAGCCCTGCCTTTAACAGCCTGCTCTTACTACCTTCCTTACTCCCTGCCATACTGTAGCCTGCAGTTCAGTGGAGGTGACTGACAGGTCAAGTGAGGAGTACTGCAGTAGAACATGTGGGTTGCTGTGCTGAGCCATCACATATAGTTGGGCAGGTTGCACACTGCACGACTCCGGGAAGTGTCATTCATATATCCCTTAGAAATATATAGTGCTCTATCGGGAGACACAAACCATACAAATAATTTATTTTTATTTTATTTTTATTTATTTATTTTTTTTGCTGTTCACGGGCCTCTCACTGTTGCGGCCTCTCCCGTTGCAGAGCACAGGCTCAGCGGCCATGGCTCACGGGACCAGCCGCTCCGCGGCATGTGGGATCTTCCCGGACCGGGGCACGAACCCGCGTCCCCTGCATCGGCAGGTGGACTCTCAACCCCTGTGCCACCACGGAAGCCCCCATACAAATAATTTAAATGTGGAAAATTTAATAAGAAGAATTTTACGTAGTAATGGAGATTAACTGCTAAAGGAGGGTAAAGAGATTTTTAAAGAATAACAGGAGTGGCAGATATAAGACTTTAGTATTCTGATTCCTCTGAAATCAGAAGGGGCTTATAGCATGAAAATTTTTTTTCAGCAATTGTAAAGAATATTTCATTAACATCTCAAATGCAAATTAAGACTTTACCATCACATATCCAAATTAAGAGGTGTCAACAGGAAATAGTGTGTCTGAGAGATTTTATTTCCCACAAGGAAACTGACTTCAGCGTGCTCATGTGTGCTAAGCCTCCAGACCAGAACTTTCTCTGGTCACAGTCAATGTCCAAACCACCACTGTGGGTGAAAGGACACAGGGACCAGTCATATTTAAAATTAGCCTGATGTTGCTTCCAAGAGTTGTCAGATAGCTTGTATTGAGATTAGCATTTGCCCCTCACATTATATGGAACCAGTAGCTTATTTAAGAACCAGTGAAATCAATTTGTGGTTATGTTCTATTTCACCTTTTTTTTTCTGGGAAGACTTAGGGCTCGTAGTTCATGGATGGAAGTAACCAGAGGACCTTGTAGAGGATAACATGACAGCCTGGTTTTTGCAACATGGAAGCCTCTGCACTTCATTCAGTCTTACTGTAAATGCAGTTTCCATAGTGTAATACTATGACTGCATCATCGTCATACGACCAGGACTTGGCAAGCACATCCTAGGAACAGGTGGATTGGATTGCTTAGGTAGGTATCAAGACCTGAGTCATTGTACCAGCACATTCGGTGCCTGCTGTGGTCACCAGCCCCGTTTAAATGGTAATTTCTTCCTCTAGCTTCTACTCGCTTATTTCTCTGTGTAAGCAGAGGCATTACTGGACCACTGAGGCACCCCCAACCTTGAGGCTGGGAAAACCTCAAATGGCCAACCTAAAAAAAACCCCAAACAAACCCTAAAACAAAAACCAGGACATCTCTCTCCTCCTGTTCATTTTTTCCTATTAATTCAACAAAGTATCCTGTAACAGCATCGTTGGAGCCTTCCTCCATTCCATAGGAAACAGTGTTAGCATGTACTGTTCGTTACCTGGCTGGCTGCAAGTTAATTACTCTGCTTACGGTGGGGAAAGTACAAAAAAGCATTGAATCAAGGCATGGCAGGCAGAACTTGCCCCTGTCTTTTTCCTTTTTCTCTTGTCGCAGTGTCATAACGAACTCATGGATTGCAGAAGGCTGAAGATTTGTTTGTTTTGCTTTTATTCAAAGGCAAAGAAGTGGGCTTCGGTGTTTGTATTTGTGAAATTAGAAATCATAGCTCGAACTATCAAGAGAAGGTAAGGGTTGGGAGTATATGCCCATGACTTTGCATACTGTATTTTTCTAGGTCTGTGATACATTTGTTCTTTGAAAAACAATAAACATGATTTCATGTAGAAATTCTCAGAATAGTTTTTTTTTGTTTTCTTTAAAGTAGAAGGTGAAAGATTTATTTCATCTAAAGGGAAACCATAGTATAGTCCTGTTTTTTTTCAGTGTAGTGATGAGATGCAAATTCCTATAGACCTTGAGGGGACTAAACAAGCAAAGCTGACAGAATAAAGGCTAACGAAGCCAAAAAGGCAGAAAACTGCATTTGCATGTTACATGTATATATGGGTTTTCACTGGGTAAACACTGCCCAAGAGGGAATGGAGGAAAGATCACTTGCAGAGTAGGCACAAGAAAGTGTTTGTGAAATATTCTGGTAGCCTCCAGTGCTTGTCTGTTTGCCATTCTCAGATTTGGATGCTTTTGCCTGATTTCCCTTTTCAAAGTAAGGATTAAAAAAACTCCAGCTTTATTGAGGTATAATTAACGTATAGTAAATCACACATATTTAAACTACATCATTTAATATGTTTCACATTTGTATACAGCCTCACCACAATCAAGATGTTAGATGTTTAAGTGACTGAACTAAATATTAAAGGCTCAGCTGATATGCATCAGGGAGCCTCTGAAGACCAAGTAAGTCCTGCTCAAAGCAGGGCTGGGATTTATGGAGTGAGCAGAAGAGAGGGGTACATGTCCTTGTGCTGTGGCTCAGATATAAGTCTTAGTCTTTTGTTTTTTTTTTTTGCAGTACGCGGGCCTCTCCTTGTTGTGGCCTCTCCCTGTTGTGGCCTCTCCCATTGCAGAGCACAGGTTTGGATGCGCAGGCTCAGTGGCCATGGCTCACGGGCCCAGCCGCTCCGCGGCATGTGGGATCTTCCCGGACCGGGGCACGAACCTGTGTCCCCTGCATCGGCAGGCGGACTCTCAACCACTGCGCCACCAGGGAAGCCCCAGAAGTCTTAGTTTTTAACTGTTGTGAATCTCACAGCTGGAATCATCAGAGATTATTCCCTTCTTGGTGCTTCTTGCTCAGGACAGTGCAATATCATCCAGATAACTGTCACAACAGCTCTCCTCAGAGCTATTTTGTGTGATCCTTATGCTTTGTTAGTCAATGTTTGGGGGAAGGGAGGAGTAGCAAATAAAAGTGAGGGGGAGGGAAAGGAAAGGCATTAAGGGTCAAAGCCAAGGGAATCTGGGGTCTTGCTGTCATGATTTAAAAAATCCTTTTACAAAGATAATATCTGTCACCCTCAAAGTTTCCTCATGCTCTGTTGTACCTCCTCCCTCCGGCTTCTCCCCACAACAAGGCCATCGCTGGTCTACTTTTTTTCTTTTTTCTAAAGAAGATGTTGGGGGTAGGAGTTTATTAATTAATTAATTTATTTTTGCTGCGTTGGGTCTTCGTTTCTGTGCGAGGGCTTTCTCTGGTTGTGGCAAGCAGGGGCCACTCTTCATCGCGGTGCGCGGGCCTCTCACTATCACTGCTTCTCTTGTTGCAGAGCACAGGCTCCAGATGCACAGGCTCAGTAGTTGTGGCTCACGGGCCCAGTTGCTCCGCGGCATGTGGGATCTTCCCAGACCAGGGCTCGAACCTGTGTCCCCTGCATTGGCAGGCAGATTCTCAACCGCTGCGCCACCAGGGAAGCCCTGGTCTACTTCCTGTCACGTACATTAGTTTGTATTTTGTAGACTTTTATGTAAATGGAATCTAACAGTTTGAACTCTTTTTGTCTGTCTGCTTTCATCAGCAAAATTATTTTGAGATTCAGCCATGTTGTTGTGTGTACCAATAATAGTCATTCCTTCTTATAGCTGAATGTCATTCCCTTGTATGGTTATATCACAGTTTATCCATTTACCTGTTAGTGGAGTTGTGGGTTGTTTCTGCGTTTTGGTTATTACAAACAAAAACTGCTGTGAACATTTATGTACACGTCTTTGTGTGGACATAAACTTTTATTTCTCTTAGTTACATACCTAGGACTGGAATTGAAGGATAGCTGTATGTTTAAATTTAAAAAGAAAACAGTTTTAAGAAACTGTTAAACCCTTTTTGAAAGTGGTTTTGTCATTTAACATTCCCACTAGCTGTGGATGAGGGTTCCACTTTCTCTACATCTTCCTCAGCCCTTGGGATGGTCAATCTTTTTAATTTTAAAAATCCTAATATGTGAACAGTGCCACCAAATTATGGTTTTAATTTGCATTTTTTCCTAATTGCTGATGATGGTGAGCATTTTTTCAGGTGGCTGTTTGTCATCTTCCTTGGTGACGTGTGTTTAAATCCTTTTTGCCTATAAAGAAAAAGTGGGTTATTTGCTTTCTTGTTATCGAGTTTTGTGAGTTCTTGATCTACTCTGGATGCAAGGATTTTATCAGATATGTGATTTTCCAGTATTTTCTCCCAGTCTGTGGCTTATCGTTTTGTTCTCTATGTCTTTCAAAGAGCAGAAGTTCTTAACTTGATGCAGTCCAGTTTACCTTTTTATTTTTTTTTTAGTGGAATGTTCTTTAGATGTTTCTGAGGAATTTTTGCCTAACCAATGTCACAGAGATTTTCTCCTATGTTTTCTTCTAGAAGTTTTATTATCTTGTTTATATTTAAGTCTATGATACATTTGGAGTTAATTTTTGTATATAGTACAAGGTACATTGTGTCAAAGTTCAGGCTGTTTTTGGATATGGATATCAAATCATTCAAGCACCATTTGTTGAAAAGATTATCCTTTCTCCATTGAATTTACCTTTGCATCTTTGTCTGAAATCACTTGACCATATATGTGTGGTCCTATTTCTGGAATCTCTATTATGTTCCATTGATCTGTTTGTCTGTCTTGGCACCAATACTGTACTCTCTTGCCCTCTGTTGTTTCATAATAAGTTGAGAAGTAAGGTGGTGAAAGTCCTTCATTTTTTTTTGTTTCTCAAAGTTATTCTGCCTCTTGCAAGTCCTTTGCATTTCCTTATGAGTTTTAGAATCATCTTGTTAACGTCAGCAAAAAAGCCCTCTGGAATTTTGTTGGGATTGCGTTGAATCTGTAAATTAATTTGGGGAAAATGACATCTTAATATTATGGAGTCTTTTGATTCATAAATGTCTATTTCTCCACTTATTTAGGTCTCCTTTAGTTTCCCTTAGCAATGTTTTATAGTTTTCGATGTATAGGTCTTGCATGTACTTTGTGCGAATGCTTCCTAAGAATTTTATGTTTTTTGATACAATTGTAAATGATATTTTAAAACATTTTACTTTTCAGTTATTCATTGCTAGTGCATTAAAATGCAACTTAAAAAAATAATAAAGTTGTACCTTTCCACTATGCTAAACTCACAAGTTCTACTACATAATTTTGTAGCTATCATTGGATTTCCTACGTAGATAATCATATTGTCTGTGAACAAAGACAATTTTATGTCTTCCTTTGCACTGTGCATGCTGCATTTTCAATTTATATTGTAGAGTTCTGTATATTCTATCTCTATAAATGTTCTTGAGCTTTGTTCTTTTTTGTAAAGTAATTAATATGATTTTTGACTTTGATTTTGGAGAATAAACAACACAGATACCCTCCATACATAAAACCCAGCTCTCAGCTCTGACCACACCCGTGCTGTTCTCGTTCTTCACGACTCTTCGTGAAGTTCGACCAGGATCCATTTGTGGGGCTGGGATCACGAGGAGGTGAGGTGAGGTGTGGATTATGCGGTGTAATTTGAGGGGAGCCACGTGCATCTGTCTAGCTCCATCCAGACATGAAATATTTCCACCAAGAGATTCATTCCTGAAGGTCAACAAATGAGTCCTGTCTCTTGAGAAATGTAAATATCCCGGAAAGGGCAGTTGAGCTTGGTTCTTGGATATAAGTTGTTACTAGGAAATAGTTTGATCTTTTAGGATCAGTTCTAGGCTTCTGCAAACTGTTGGGCATCTCATTCCGCAGTGCTATTAAGAGCACCACATTCTGGGTGTGCTTCTGAAACTTATGAGGGAAATCACTTCATTTCCCTTTAACTGTATCACCTTTACTTCCTTATTTACTGCTTCAGGAGCAAACCGATGTAAAAGCAATCTTGAAACAAAACTGAACAATCAGTCTTATCCACCCCCTGAAATGTATGGCCTAGTTCAACTCTGTATCTTAACCTCTCATTCTTTCCCTTCCTTTGTCTCTCTATTATGCATTATAGGTAACTTCTTCAGTTGTAACTTCTAGTTTAGTAATTCTCTTTTCAGCTGTGCCTAATCTGTGGTTTAACCCACCCACAGAATTTCTTTTAAATTCTTTTTTAGTCTTTTTTCCTCTGAAAATTTTCTATGGTTATTTTTCCTTGTTAATATTTTTATTCCATTTTAGTTTATTTAAACATTATTTTGTGTTACGTACATATCTGATAATTCCTAGGGCTCTAATTTTGCTGGCAGTTGTCTCTGCTGATTCTCATTCATGACAGTTTAAATAATTATGTACTTTTGAATCCATGTTCTGTGGTGCTTTATCTTTGGGAATCTTTTGAGCTTAGATTGATGACATTTCTCTCCAGAGCTGATTCAGGTTTGCTTCTAACTGGTGCCCTAGGTGGTTACCAATCTTGGAGTACTTTAAGTTAATGTTTTGCCTATTTTTTTCCTAAACCACTTTGGTGGTAGAAGTTCAAATCTTAAACCCTTGTGAGGGCAAGCATGGGGTTACATGTGCTTAGAGAGATTTCCCCTCCCACCCCTTTCCCGAGTCCAGCCTAAGATGGACAAATTTTCTTATCATCTCTATTTGTCAGCAAGCAAATTTTATTTTCATTTTTTTCTATTCCAGTCCTCCACTGAATGCATAGCCCTGATACAACCTGGACTTTATGTCAGAGTCTCAGTTCCAACTTCGACTTTCTCCTCCTGGCTCCTGTGTGATGGTCAAAAGCAAGGCTCTTTGTTACCAAGATTGGCAAAGATACACACATTGGCTGTAGCAGCCACTTATCACCTAGTTTCCAGCATCTTCTTCCCTTTTGCTCCTGACCTTTTTCTTATTTTCTTTCAAGCTAAGTTCTGCATTTCAATGGGGGACAATTATATTTTATTCAGCATTTCTTTGGTTTTTTATTTTTGTATTGGAAGGGATTTTTTTTACTCTATCTAGCATACCTTTATATATTAAATCAACTAGAAAGAAATCAGATTTTTTTTCCTATTTAGTATCCAGACTGTTGCTGGAATGATTACCAGGTCCACATGTCAGATGGCCAGATGTCATATAATCATGAGGTACTGCAAGGGATGGGAGGGGGTTCCACTACATGGGAGAGTGGGGTTGACAGTGGTGTTCTCATCTGTTTTGTTGCTTTCAGTGTTTTGTAGAGTATGCAGGTTTACATGCGTGTGGTTGTATGGACTTATGTTTACATTGTCTAGTTTAAATTAACCACCACGCATGGCTTAAAAAGATTCCTGCGAAAAACCAGGGACTGAGACAACGTTACCTGTGCAAGCACATGGAAACAGCAAGAGAAAGGCGGAGTTTACGCTCCTGCACCTAGGATGAGATCTTCATCAGCCTCATTTTTAATCACTACCAGAAGTTGAGGTCATTTCTTGTTTTTTCTGTTTTATTTTCCATGAAGTTTGGTCTAATATAATTGCCAGGTCTATGAAATTCTTTTCTACCTAGCTTTTCATTTACTCTCATCTGCAGTGGTATCAATCATGCAGAGGAGTTAGAATATATGTGAGTTAGACTTCTGGGTTTGAATTCTGGGGCCACACCTTTCTAACTCTAAGACTTTAGCAAGTTTCTTAACCCCAGTGCCTTAGTTTTAATCATCTGTAGTAATATCTACTTCACAGGCCTCTTGTGAGGATAAAAGAGGATGTGTAGAGTGGTTACAACAATAGCTAGCAAGCAGCAGGTTTAAAAAGAGTTCCGCTTCCCTCTGTCTTCTTGGTCAGCAGGACAATGTTTAGGAAGGCTCTGGTCAAGTAGAACTAAGTGAAAAATAGAAACGGTGTTATTCCAATAGTAATATACTCAGTAGTGTTACTATTCAAGGTATTATAACAAATATCTCATTTGCTAGGAAGCTTGAAGGGACTAGTTTCTGGAAAATACTCTAAGCTTTAAAAACCCAACTGAATATCTAAACCTTTTGGAAAAAAAATAAAAACAGGCATTCGAATGTAATTCTGACCTCCATCTGGAATTAATACTTTCTTTCTTTCTCTGTCAGCCAGTTTTTAAAAACTAAATTGTGGTAAAATACCCTACTGTATAGCAAGGGGAACTCTACTCAGCACTCTGTGAGGGCCTTTATGGGAAAAGAATCTAAAAAAGAGTGGATATATGTATATGTACGACGGATTCACTTTGCTGTACACCTGAAACTAACACAATGTTGTAAATCAACTATACCCCAATAAAAACTAAAGAAAAATTTTACTTAACATTAAAAAAAAGTTGTAGTAAAATACACATAACATAAACTTTACACATCTTAACCATTTTCAAGTGTATAATTCAGTAGCATTAAGTATATTCACATTGTTGTGCAAGTTCTAACCGATCTTTAAACTTTCCATCTTGGAAAACTGAAAGTCTACACCCATTAAACAACAGCTCCCCATTTCTCTCTCCCCCCAACCTGTGGCACCAACCACTCTACTTTCTATTTGTATGATCTTTCAGTCAGTTTTTAAAACCTCAGGCTGTTTGAGTAGATTCAATGCCTAAGAAGGAACATGCCTTTTTGATATATTTATTTTATGATCGAATTAGCTCTTAGAGAACTGTTAAAAATGTTGAAATTCTCCTCTTCTGTGTTTTGTTCTTTGAAGGCATTGCCACTTGATCTCCAATTTGAAAGTCTGATGGCTCTTAGCCATTGGAACTCAAAATTCAGGGCCTGGAACAAGACCCTTTAAGGGATGCTTCAGGTTTCTCACTCACTCTAGTGGCCATAACTGTGGGATTCCTTTTCACCTCAAAACCAAAACACCACTTTTGAAGGACAGTGACTAGCCATTTGGGCCTCTGTAGGAATCATATAATTTTTAGATTTTTCTATCATACAATTTAAGTCACCTTGAAGACTCTTGATTTCAAGAAATCTCAGAGCGGAGTGAGAGTAGATTGGTATCCACTGCAGTATCTGGTTCATATTAAGTACTCAGTGAATATTTATTATGAGTGATTATATGACAATAAATGGCTTATTAAAACTGTTATACTGATGATACATAGTAGGCTAGACAGCCACCAGAAGGATCAGATCATAAAATAAATAAGAAAGTATCATATTGAGATAATTATTACAATTACTTACATCATGCATTAGTACCTCTAAATCTATCTTTCACATGGTAATCCATATAGGGGATTTAAATCTTTAAATTAAAACTTATTTAAATTTTAATTTAAATATGAAAAATAGATTTGGTGTTTATACTACTGGGATGGAGTCCATGTCACAATTTGGATTTTTTTTCTCCTTGGGAAAGCCATTTTTAAACAATTTTAATGTTTTTATTGAAGTATAGTTGATTTACAGTGTTTCAGGTGAGGGCTTTTCTATTTTAAACTCATAGAAATGAAATAGGTGGCAAACTCTGCCTAGTTATCTTGCAAACATTCCAGTATTCTGGGAGTCAGAGACAGCTGTATTTTTATTGTCTCCCTGACTCTGACTGCTGTGTGAGCTTGGGACAAACATCCTACCGTCTCTGTGCTCCCCTTTCTTCTCCACATGTGTGGAAAGAAGATCCCAGTGTCTTTCCTGAGTGAACCTCAGAGCAGAGAGTGGACATTTGTTTCAATTTCAGCTTAAGGACAAACATCCTTTCTCCCTTTGGCAGTTGCCAGCAACATAAACTTGTCTCTTCTGAAAGAGGCAGGCTTCTGTGTGGTGCACAGCTACGCTGTGACGGAGGCCCCTTTGTGGCACGTCCTCTGCCAGGGTTAGGCACGTTCGGCTATTCGTCAGATTTTGTTGTCTATCTAAGGTAAACCTGGCCCCCACCTTTTCCCCCCCTTGGAACTCCTCTGCCTGTGGCCTCACATCAACGAGGCAAAGCTATTTTAGTTATGTAGGGTTATTCCCAGGTCAAGATTGTGCCCATAAACGCAAAGGAAAATAATTAAAATAAGGCGACATTCTTTTACAGTTTACTTATCTTTTTTTTTTTTTTTAGTAGTTACTATATCTTCTGAGAAAATAGTGAGGAAAAGGAGAGAGGAGAACTATAAAGTCTATATAAAAAAAAAAAATCAGAAAATGAGTTTTCCTTGACTTAGCAGACTTTTGGCAAGTTTCCTAGCCTGTCCTGCGTGTGAAGGGTCTGGTTTGGGTGAAGGAAGGAGGTATGCTATTACTTTCCCTTTGCGGAGGTTGTGGCTGGCACTCAGAACTCTGCCACTTCTGGCTGTGTGACATTAAATAGGTGACTCCATTTTTCATGCCTCAGTCTCCACATCTCTAGAATGGGAGTCATAATAGCGTCTTCCTCATGCCATTGTTGGTGAGAGGTCCGAATGAGACCTTGTGGATGAATTGTTTTGCTCTGTGACTGTCACACAATAAATACCCAATTAATGGTCACTTTTATTAGTTCTACTCTATTATGCTTTTTAATCTGCTTCAGAAAGGCTCAGACTTAGTTCCCTTTTTCTTTTTTTTTTTTTTTTTCTTTTTTTTGTGGTACGCGGGCCTCTCACTGTTGTGGCCTCTCCCGTTGTGGAGCATAGGCTCCGGACGCGCAGGCTCAGCGGCCATGGCTTATGGGCCCAGCCGCTCCGCGGTATGTGGGATCTTCCCGGACCGGGGCACGAACCCGTGTCCCCTGCATCGGCAGGCGGACTCTCAACCACTGCGCCACCAGGGAAGCCCAGTTCCCTTTTTCTTTATGCTTGGTTCTCCTTTCTCCCAAAAAGGCATTTAGTGAATCTTGAGTCTGGAGCACATAGATGATGATGGCAGTGATGATGAAGATGAAGATGATGATGATGATGATGATGATGATGATGTAAGGGTACCATTATAGGGAACACAGAATGACAGACAAGCCTATAGGGATTTTATGAGAGCTCTGAATAAGCGGGTGTATGGCAGGCAGATACTCAGCCTTTCTCTCCTTCCAGTAACACCTTGAAGAAGATACAGTTACTATCCCCACTTTAGAAATGAGAAAACTGAGAATTAGAAATTTAGATAACTTAGTGTCACACACCTAGACTAGGCAGAGCTGTCTAGTTGCTGAGCCCACACGATCGTGCAAAGAGGAGAAGTAACCCTGTTCTTCCATCTTCACCTGCTCTCCAGCCCTCACACCAGGCCTTTGATTATTCTGGATGACTTGGAGCCAATGAGTCACCTCCTGGCATCTGGTTTCTCCAGTGGGGCTGCAAGATCGGGTTTAAAAGGAAATGAGAATGACACAGAGCATTTCTCAGGAGTCTTTTCAAAGCCAGTGGTTACTACTGATACATGTGGATGCTAAGACACCACTTAGAACTAAAGTCCTCTGGAGTCGATTTTCCTCAGTTTCTCTAACTCAGATTTTTTGTTCTCGAGGTTTGGTAGGGGGTCATTGACCTCTTTCTTGGGTGTTTGGATTCTTAAAATACTCGGGCAGAAGTTTTAGAAATAGGTGGCATGCTTTTGGAGATTTGAAATTTCTGTTATAGCGTGGTTAAAACCATTTCAGATCTGTTCAAACCCTGATGAGTCTATGGTATGAGTACCAGGGAAACAGATTCTTCTGAAAGAAGTGTGTTTTTTGAACAGTAAAGAAAGTAATGTTTGTTAAGCTCCTGCTCTGGGCTGTCTGTAAAGAGTATCACCAAGTTTGCTGCATTGAATTTCTAAGATACCTTCTGCATCACTGAAATGTATGTTTCTAGAAGGGCTAGCACTGTATGTTACTCATCTTTGAATCCATGCCTAGCATACCATGGCACTCCATTAATTTGATGAACACTTGAATGAATGTGTCCTTTTTCACACATCAGAATACTGACGCAGGACAATGTGTCCAATGCTAGGGAGCATCTCTGCTAATTGATCAATAGCAAACACAGATGCCTTACAGGCATTGGAGGCTCTGGAGTGTCTACACAGGAGGGATTTGGAGAAGACATTCTGGTTGGAAGGGAGGGCTTCAGGACAGGTCTAAAAACTCTCTTGGCATAAAATGCACTCAGTTTTTTGTTTTTATTGCATTTATTTGGAGTGGCTTTGGAGGTGCTGATAGAGTTAATGCAGAGGGATGAGAAAGCGTCTCAACTTGCTTTTTGGTACCGTGATCATACGTAAGCTTCTGGAGAAGTGCTCCCAGAGGCTAACAGGACCAACATGGAAATGTACTTAAACTGACTCCTTTAATCAACCCTACGTGAGTCAGCATCCAGTAGAAAAGATGAACCAATAGTCAGCAGCAACATGATAGCAGAGGAGCCCCAAAAGGAGTGGGCTGTCCCCTGCTCTTGGACTCAGTTGTAATAGGCACTTAAGCTTTCTTTGGTAAAGGAGTTAAAGGTTCTGGCTATGGCAGCAGAACAACTGACCATAGGCTGTTGACCCTTGCAGAAAAGGACTTTTGGCCTAAAAGTTGAAAAGGCTATCCATGATGATAAGATGAGCTATAATCATTGAGTGCTAAGGACTTAGTAGATAATGTCTCATTTAATCTTATCAAGTAGGCCCTGTTTTTAACTCTACAATGTGGATGAGGAAGTCAAGGCTCATACATGGTATATCACTTGCCCAGAGTCACTCAAGTCATCCACGTGAAGCCAGGATTCAACCCTGTCTGGCTCTTGAACTGCTCTGTGTGACTGCTCACATCTGGGCCTAATAACACCACTACCTACCGGCAGTGTTCTCTAATTGTAGGCCAACGGGAAGTTGTCAGGAGAAACTAAATGTCTAGCCGAGGACTGGGTTGTCAATTCTGACCTCCAAAGGGGTAATAATGTCTCCATAGCACGCTAGTGAGTTGTCGTGATGAGTATGATGTAACGTGTTTCTTCTGACCTCAGGATTCTACAAGCCATTGGCTAGAATGATTTAGGATTATTAATTTTTTGCTTAGGTTAAAAAAATTCAAAGTGCTGAAAGAGAAATAGATTTCCCTTTGCTTCCCAGCCCAAAATACAGATACAAATCAAAATCCTTCAAAATATCTAGAGATTGCTTTGCTTGGTATGATGAATACCAGTAAGCACCAAGATGTGCTCAAGGATTCTATCGCCAGTATTATAAGGTTTGAATTAACTGAAGAGCCTTTCCAACCTGCTAGAAAGCACTATACCTCTTAAAACAAGAGAACACTCTAAAAGCATTACACCACCATTCAAGAAATTCCAAAAAATAGTCTCTGGCCCCAGCTGACTTCCGATTTTTTATTTTTGATGTTTCTGTTGCAATAAAAGCCTTCCTACTAGGTAGGATGAACATGACGGTTGCCAGTTGACTGACCTGATCATTTATCTTTAATGTCTGAATGAGAAGTGTCCCTGGCTTAGCAATGTAGTCCCTTGGCAGAGCTGACCAGGGCCCCAGGGAGCACCGTCAGCAGCAGCTATTACTAATTTAGTTGGCATCTTGCATTATATTTAAAGATCACCACGACTCAGCCAAGTGCTATGGGATTATAAAATGCTCAGGCCGAGGGGGGTCACTCACAGAGCCTCGGCCACAGTCAGAGGGCTCAGTCCTATTGTGTTACAAAGATTCAGTAAACAGCTCTAGCATTGGAAGGTAGGATGCAGCATAATTACATGCAATTAACTAAGGACTCCTTGGGCAGCAGCCCAACTTGAGACTTTATCTGGCAGGTCTGCAGGACCGGAGAGACAGTGGGGAGAGACCTTATTTTAGCTGAGTTAGGGAAAATAATGTCAAAGGTTGTGGCTGATAGGAGTACATCATGTATAATGAGAAATGAAAAGCTTCTACTTCTGTCTTTTGGACTGACCATCTGAAGAATTGCTTTCAGCTATTTTGTAGAATACTATTGGTCCACAGGGCGTGGTGGGCTGGAGAGAATATTAAAGGGAAGGCGGAGTAGGAACCCAGAGTAGAGGCAAACTCCCACCAGGTCAATTAGCAACTTTAAGGTGGAATCCACACTTCTCTATAGAACAAAAAGAAACAGTTTTGGATGATCATTTGGTATGATCTTTCTATGACAGAAAGCATTGCTAATCTTGGAAATACTTCCTCAGTATGAATGCCTTTCCAGACCTTGTTCTTTCCTCTGCTGCTCAGGGTGAATATTAACTTGAAATCCGCTCTTGTATTTGTTGCATATGCTAATTCCAGATAAAAGGCAAGAATTCATTCTGGAAATCTAGGATTTATTTTCTTATATATTTGCTGTAGCCTGGTGAAACTGCTTTGCCGACAACAGAAATGTACTGTTAGGCTGGGGGAAAGCGCTTCTTGAAATGACAGAATGCTGATCTTCCTATAACTTTGAGGATTAAATGTTTGTGTTCACAATGGCTTCTATTAACTATGGTGGGGTTATTTCAGGGAAAAAACCATATCTGTCAAGGGAAGAATGAGAAAAAAATTATGTAGGCTCTTGGGAAATTAGGGTACCAGTTCTGTGCAAAGGTCAGTGAATGCTCGGTGAATGTATTCCTCACTAGCAAACACTGCAGGAAGTAGTCCTATGAGAAGTGCTGGGAGAAACACAAGACACTAAGGGATAATTCTAAAAATCCAAGACATAAATAACTTTGCTGCACTACATAGGTTTTACCTATTGTTCACTGGCATTTTATTTTTAATGGGTATATTCCATCTTCATCTATTACTGGACTACTGGAATATTGTCTTTGCCTCACACTCATCCCAGGCACAGAGTTCCATCTATCCTCTTTTTACCTTAAAGGATGGGCTTTTCTCCTTAACTAAGAACCTTCAGACCCTGGTATTTGGCTCTGGTCCTGTATGTTTCTCCTCTTGCCACTCAAGCTCTAAGCCGAAGTGAGACTCTTTCTTTAATCACTGAAGAGAGCAGTGAGCATCCACATTCTGTAAGTATGTATCTGGATCCTGCAAGGTCTTGCCCTCTGGCTCATTCTCTGCAGATGTAAAGGTGCTGGATGAAATTATTTAGGTATTAAGGCTTTCATCTCCCTTCCTTCCTTCCCTCCCTCCTACCCTTCCCCCCCTCCCTTTCTTCCTTTCTTCCCTTTTTTTTTTAAGTAGGAAGAAACACTAATTGTCTTTTTTTAAAGTTTACATATTATAGGTCAAATTTTGTTATGGCAACAGTCTCCCTGGGTATGATTTTCTAGCCCAGCAGAAGGATCACATTTTGAGGAAATGTTATTTGTGTTGGATATTGCTTGAAATCAGTTCTAAGACCAAGTTTCCAGTGGAACAAAAGAGATGCCGTGGGGTAGAGGGCACCCTGGGCTGGGAGACATGAGGCAGGCCTGTACCTTACTCTCCTTGTGCGGGGAACCACTGTGCAGACCTGGGACAGTCACTCCACCCTGGACCTGGGCCTTCCTACCTGTGACACAAGAGTTTCAGATCTAAAGGAACTCTGTACTCTCTCCCATTCCTCAGAGCCTACCATTCTCTGTGTTGGTTGACATGGATTTAACTGGACTTCGGAATTTTCAAGTTTGTTTTTTTTTTTTTTTT
>RJWK010031772.1:0-24034 GCA_004363435.1 Platanista minor | reverse complement strand
TCATGGTGGGACCCAGGATCTGGTCCCAGATCCTGTGCCTTGACTGTGCCCTGTCCTGTCCCTCATGATGCTGTCCCTGTGTCCTGCATTGTCCTGTACCCACCGAGGCCTCATGACCACCCTGCTAGGTTGGCCTAATCTTCCCCACTTGACAGATGAGAAAACTGAGCCTGGAAGGAAGGGAAGAGACTTGTGCAAGGCCTGGGGCTAGAACCTGCATTTAGACCTGTGTCTGCTGCCTCCAAAGCCTAAGCCCCACCTGGGACCCTGTCAGGGACCCACCACCCTCTTGGAGGGATCAGTAGGAAGCAGTGGGCAGGAACCAGGGCAGGGTAAGCCCAGAACTGAAGTGGGTTGAGCCCAGGGGGGACCAGGCCTCTGCCAGCTGCCACCCCAGGTGCCAGGACTCCCACCAGGAGGCTCCCACCAGGACCCATGCACCTCACCAGCCTCCGGGGCCCCTGGTGCACAGGTGTGAACCTGGGCCCTGCCCGGGAGTCCTGTTTTGACGTCTTGGAGGACACTTCAGTCAGCTTCACAGGCTGAGAAAAAAGCAGAAGCATCAGCTTCCCTGTCCTAAAGCCTCCCTGAGTTGTATTAAAAGCAAGTGGGGGCGGAGGATGCCTAGATTCTAGCCACCTCCTCACCTGGTCATGGATGTCACAGCCAGTGACACCCACCCAGGCCCAGCTGTGATGTCCTCCCACCTCTCACCTGGGGTAAAGGCACATTCCCTCCCTAGGGGCAGGGGTGGGCTGGGCTGGGGAGGGATGGGGGTGGGGCCCAGCTCCAGCCAGAGGGCTCTGGTCACCATGGAAACAGGTGGCTGGGGAAGGGAGGCCCTGAGGCGGAGGCCCTCATCCAGGCTCCAGAGCTGGGTCCGCTTAAGCCCAGGCAGGGTCTCAGCTCTCAGTCCCTTCACGGTTCCCACTGCACAGGTAGAAGGGACCCCTCCCCACTTCAGAAGCCCAGGGCAGGTCACCCAGGCTCCTGGAACAGCTTCCTCTGCCCCCCCGGATCCTGCCAGCAGAGGTGAGGAGAGCAAAAGCTGAGCTCAGCACCTGTGGGGTCAGAGACCGGGGCTGCAGGGCTGGAAACTGAGGCTGCGGGGGCAGGGGGTGGAGGGAGGGGACGCCAGGACATTGGGCTTGTAAAGGCCCCCGGAGGCCTTGGGCTCAGCCCGCTCCTTCTCTGGATGGGAGCGCTGAGGTCCTGAGGGTGCTGGGTGCCAGTGGGGGCCCAGCTCACACCCCTGACATGGAGGCAGGGCCCATTTGTGGGGTGTGGTGGGCACGGGGGGCAGTGGGGCTGCGGACCCAGTGTTTCCCCTTCTGCTCTGCTGACCTCGGCTCTCAGACTGGACAGGCCCTGTGCCCACGGGGGAGCCAGCTGTCGTGGGTCATGGACACCTGCCTGCCCTTGGCTCCACTGTGGAGATCTGTTTAGGGGGCCCTGAGGGACCACGTGGGATCTCTAAGCCTCCCGTGACCCCACAGGCGGCCTCCCGCTGCACCCCACCCTCTCACCCAGCACCCACAGGCTTCTCAAGATGCTTTCCTCCTGTCCCCAGAGCTGAGCCCCACGCAAGTGGGCCTTACTTCTCACTGGTCCATCTCTCATTGCAGCAAAATACACGTAGCAGCATCGGAGACGTCTATTTACTTTTGCCTTCTTAAAACAGCTTTGCGGTCTATAAGCACGCCACACCTGACCTTCCCTCATGTCCCAGCATGAGAGGATCACAGACTCCCCCATAAACTAGAAACTGTCAGGGGACCTGGGTGAGATCTGCGTACCCTGAGACCACAGGTTCCCACCCTGGATGCACCCTGGAGTCACCTGGGGACATCCTAAAACTGACCAGTGCCTGCTCCAACACCACCAGGTTTTGATTAGTCTTGAGTGACACCGAGCTCCTCCTCGGATGACTCAAATGCTGAGACACAAGTGGGAACTCTTGGTTTCCACAGTACCATAGCCCAGTCCCAGGAAAGCCTGGATCTGACTTCATAGCTCATGCTCCATCCCTCTCCTGTCTCAGGTCCTCAGGGGAGCAGCTGAAACCAAAGGAGAAGTTGCAGATGGAAATCAAAGAGCAATCCTGCAGTGGCTTTAGGCTGTGTCAACTTGGTTAATTAGGGACCACGCTTCCCCAGTTCTCTTCCCCTCGTGGTTCCGAGTTAGCACTGGCTGCATGAGGCTACCCGTGGTTTGGAGGCAGGAAAGAGGCAGTAGTTCTGCTTTACCCTCTGTTGGCTCACGGCGTGGGTACGGGAACCACCTGCAAGTGCAACTCCTCCAGCTATCCCCCATTCCCTCCTGCATCTTGCCAAGTCCTGGACCAAGTGCCCCCGAGACCCTGAGACGGGAGGCACCAGCTTCTCTGCACATTGTACAGCGACAGCATGGTTGGAACACACGGGGCCTCCAAGGTGTCCAGTTTGTGGGTTCTAGTCTATCTTTGGGGTGTCTCTTTGTCCTCAGTCCCATCCACAGTCAGCTTTCCTCCCTGACTTCCCATCCAGCTGACCTACTACAGCTTCAGGCTTGGCACTAGGTGGAGACGCAGCAAACAGCCTTCAAGCTCAATTGCATGAGGTCTAGCCCCTCTGAAAACACAAACAAACCCAAAGCAAATAAAACCCACCTTTTCCTCTAGTACTTAGACCCTTTCTGCTTCTGAGTGAACCTTGATGTATAAAAATCTTATTCATAACTACATAAATGCCTGATGTGCCTGCCACCCCTCACTTTGGGAGTCCCAGGTAGAGGGGAGTTGGAGACCCATCATTGGCCTACTTGCTCTCGGATTCAGCTCTTGCCCCTTCGTTGCTCTGCATCTCAGGGGGCAACACTTCCCAGGCACCCTGGCCCTCTGAATGGGTGAAGCTGTAGGAGATACAGGTGAAAGAGCGGAGGTGCGGAAGCCAGGACATTTTGCTCCCTCTCTCTCTGCTTCAAGAGCCATTCTCAGCAGCAGTTGTCTCTCCCATCTAATTCCAGCTCCCATTGGACTGCCTCTCACCCTGTGGTTCCAGAGCTCCTTGGGTAGCCCCCATCACAACTCTGGCTCCCACCTGATAATCCCAGGTTCTAGGCTCTGAGGGGTGGAAGGAGAGAGCTGGTCCAACGCCATCACCTTCCATGCGCTGACCCTGCCCACTAGTGAGCATGGCCCAATCAGTGTCCTGCCTCTGACCAATCAGATCTGCACATCTTCCTTTCTTGGGGAGCATGGAGGGGTCTCGGAAGGACACCAGAGGTGAGTCTGCCATGGGACAAAGGTCAGAAGTTTTCTCCCCAGCAATAAAAGTGAGTCAGACTGTGATTATGATTTAAACAAAGTGCAGTGGAAACACCAAGCAGGTCATTGATTATTGTCTTCAGTTGGAAGGTGAACTAAGCCTCAGGAAAGTTCTACTTGCAACCTAGGTCTTGAAGGTGAGATTTCAATGGGCAGATATGGGGTTCGTTTGGGGGGGAGGGGGCGGAAGAGCCGAGGCGCAGCAGGTTCAGGAATGAGGAGGGGTCTGGTACGTCCGTCCGGGACCAAGGATCCAGTAGGGAAGGCTGGATTTAATCAAAGTGGACCCTGGCAGAAGAGAAAGGCTGGTGAGAACAAAGACAGAAGATTTGAAGCCAAGGGAGGAACAGAGAAAACACTCCTTGTCCGTCACCCAGCGTGGGGCTGGGATTAGCACTACTGATGGGGCACGGCGGGGTTCAGAGTGTGATTCTTTGAAATGCACAGCCTCAGGTTACTAATAAGCCTTAGGCAAGTAGAGTAACACAATCATAATTTCTAAAAGCCAGAGAATCTTAAGGAATCGTATTATTTTAGGATAACTGACTTATTGGATCTCACAGTCTTGGGTTTTTATAACTACGGCAACTTTGAACCTTAGCTATCCCAGCCTCCCCCCGCCCCACCCCACTGCTGGTTATGATAATACACACTCTGTGCTCAGTGCTTTGCACACAGTACGTCATTTAGTCCCCATGACAACTTTGGGAAGTGGAAACTTATTTGCCTGACTTTCCAGATGAAGAAACAAAGGCTCCATGAGCATAAGTCATTGCTGAAGGTCAGACACCTTGTAATCGACACAATCAAGACCCAGCCCATATCTCTTGGCCTCCGAAGCTCACGCCTCAGCCTCTCTGCCGGTTTGTCTCTTGAGAGACCTCTCTGCTGAGTGTTCACCCTTCCTCTGTGCACACCTCCAGTGACGGGGAGCTCATTACCCCTCCCCAGGGCTACCCAAACATCCCAACTGTGGACACATCTCTCCTGCTGTTCCTGAAGAGAACAACAGAACATAACCTTCACCTGGGGCTCCTGTAGGGAGGGGAGCAGCTGCCTGAGGTGGGATGACGATCACACAAGAAGGGGGAGTCGGGTTACGGAAGCCCCAGCTGCAGCCCCTCCCTGGTGATAGAGAGGGGGCTTCATCCTGAGGGAGGGAATCAGCCAGAGACATTGGGAGCAGGACATCTCAAAGCCTAGTGAAGACGGAGCCCCGAACACTGGGCCCTGGGTTGAGGGATGAATTATAATACAGAAACACAATTCTCCAGCAGTCAGAGGCATGGGGCCTAGTAAGATTGGACTCCTAAGTGCTGTGCCTTTAATTTCTTGGTCTTCTCCCTGAAAACTTACTCTACAAAATGTGCCTTTGCGCCATCCATCCTCCCAGATGGCTTTTTAAGTGAAGCTGTTTGTTAAGTGGGAGAAGAAAAAGGAGGGGTGGGGGAGCAGTGGAGCCTCTGCAGCCCCCAGGCCCTGAGGGAGGAGATGCAGTGGGAGCAGTGGCACAGCTGGCTGGGGAGTGGGCTTTCCGGGATGGACACCCCCAGGTTCTGCCAGGCCCACAATGGGCCAGAGTCCCAATTATAACTGCTGAGGCTTTTCGAGCCTCATTGTCCTGATCTGTGTTCTTCAGATACATTCCCCCCCAAATCTTTAAACTTAAGACTAACTAATTTACCGTTGGAGAAACTGAGGCCCTGAAGGGACAGGAATTTGGACAAGGTCACAGGGCAAGTCACTGGCTGAGAAAATGGCCCTTGCTTTCAGTGAGGCTGTGATGAACTCCATTCCCACCTCTGCATTTTGTGGTCGCTTTGTTTTTCCCTCCCTGCTCTTTCACCTTCACCGAGATGGCCCAGCCCCTCCTGCCCAGCTGGGCCTTAAGGGGCTGCAGGAATCACTTTCTCTCCAGTGGGCACCAGATGGCAGCAGATGGGCCCTTGGTCACTGATGCTCCTGCAGTTGGAGACCCGAGAGATCTCTCTTCACGGCCACAACTGTCCACCCGGTAGGCCGTGCACTTCTATGGCCTTCCATGGAGGTTTGGGAAACAGCACCTCTGTGGTTCCCAGGGACCTTCCTTCCTGAAGGGAAACTCAGATTTCTGAGGCAAAGCACAGCTCCAATTCCTATATATATATATAATGTTTGATCTCAGGGTGTAACTGTTGCTCACTGCCCTCCACTAAGCTTTCTCAAGTCCCCTCACGCTCAGCTATCACCTCATGCCTAGTAGGACAGCAAACCTTATTCCTGGGGAATAAGGGGGAGGAATCTCTGAACACTTGCTAATCCTTCCCATGACAGGAGGACTACGCGTGTCCATTCACAGTGACTATGGGGTTACCAGGGGTCACCTGGGTTCCATGTGTCCTCCCCCTGCCCCACCTTCCCCTGTGGCTATGGTGACTCCTCCTCTTTGCCTGCTGGCTCCAAATTGCCCTGGGAGCAGCTGGAACCTTGCCTTTCAATGGGACCCTTGCTGTGTGTCCTGGCAAGAGGCACCAGGACCAGGACCTCCAAAGTTGCCGAGTCCAGAGTAGCAGAGCTGTAAACAAATACTGATGTCTGTCCTGTGGATGTGAGCCATTCTCTATCCTCTTTTCTAATAGGAATGGAAAGGACCACATCCTCTAAATCCAGGCCATATACTATCCACCTGAGGCCTCTTTAATCTGTTCTAACAACGATATCATGTCCAGCACATCACCTCCAATCAACCGGCTACTTGGTTGAGACTAGTCTGAGGCCATTTCCCAGTATCCATCTGTTTCTGCAAGGGTCACACTTGCCGACTAGATGGAGACATGATAGGGACACTGTATATGCTTGATTTTTTTTTTTTTTTTTTTTGCGGTCCGCGGGCCTCTCACTGTCGCGGCCCCTCCCGTGGCGGAGCACAGGCTCCGGACGCGCAGGCTCAGCGGCCACGGCTCACAGGCCCAGCCGCTCTGCGGCACGTGGGATCTTCCCGGACCGGGGCGCGAACCCGTGTCCCCTGCATCGATCGGCAGGCGGACTCTCAACCACTGCGCCACCAGGGAAGCCCTATATGCTTGATTTTTAATGATGGCACTCATCTTCACCATCCTCCACCCCCCAGCCCAGATGTGCCATTGTTTTTGATAGTAATCTTGACTAGGGTGAGAGATGGTTTCAAAGATTTGTATTTGGCCTTCCTCACTATGCTGGCTCTTACCCCACAGTCCAGGGATATCCAAAGGTGGGGTTATCACAACTCTCAGGTGTATCAGTTCTAATTGGCCACTTTGGGTCTGGGGAAAGGGCCCCTGGGTGGGCCCAATGTGAGCCAGACTTTAGCCAGAACACCACTTAACGCCTGGTTCCCACAGGCCCCCACACTAGCAAGTGGGTCATGGAGACAACTGAGTCGCCAGGCACCAGTATCAACACAGACCTTATGCCCAATAGTCCTTAAAATGGTTATTTCCTTTCCTCAGTGTATAGTCACCTGAATAAATAGCTATGGTCCCTTTCGGGAAGGATGGGGAGAATCATGATGGTACATACCTGCCATGATCTTCAAGGATCCATCTTCCCAGGCACCTGGCCACCTCTCCCATCAGTGGGGTCCAGATCTGAAAATTGGCTCAGGTGTGATAACTGAGCAAATGATTGTTACATTTTATTGGGGTGGCTGCTCTAAGCTGCCTTCTCCATTCTTGTTTTTTTTTTTTAATTTTTATAGATTTATTATAGATTCACATGAAGTCGCAAAAAATAGTTCAGGGAGGTTCCAGGTAATTTTCAACTAGTTTCCCCCAATAGTTACAGCATCATAACTATAGTACAATATCAAAATCAGGAAACTGACATTGGTCCAATCTGTATAAATAGTTCTATGCCGTTTTATCACATCTGGAGAATTTTGAAACCACACTGCCATCAAGATCAGGGCCACTCCATCACCCCCAAGATCTCCCTCCTGCTATCCTCTGTAGTCACCCTACCCTCCTCCACTTCTCCTGCTATTCCTAACCCCTGGCAACTGCTAATCTGTTCTCCAATTCTACAATTTTGTCATTTTAAGAATGTTACGTAAGTGGAATCATGCCCCTTTGGGGACTGGCTTATTATTTTGTCACTGGACATAATGCCCTTGAAACCCACCCAAGTTGTTACAAATATCAATAGTTTGTTCCTTATATATCACTGAGGGAATTGCACGGTGTGGCCGTCCATTCTTGTCTTATATTTGGTTATAAATGTTAAGCGGCTGCCTGCTGGCCTCTCTCTCCACCCCTACCCACAGCTCCCTTTGGAGTGCCTCTGACCTTGACGGTCACTTTGGTAAGTGCCGCCTCCTTGCTTCCGGCAGTACGTGCCTCTGGCCAGCCTCTATCACTTCAAGAGCTCCTCAATCCCAGAGGAGAGGTGAGCCACCGCTGGACTTCTCAGTGATGCGGGGGTCCCCTCACCAGCCTCCTGGTGACCTTGGTGAATGGTACATCCTCCACCGTGGGACACACTCCACGCCAGCCTGCCCCGCTGCCCAGTGTCTTTATTTCTTCCTCTGCCACCTGCCAAGGCAACTCAGGTGTCTTCACACCGCTGAGAATTGGCCATCGCTTTTTCGAGGCCATACCGGGGTCTGTGCTAGATCGTTAAATCCTGTGTACCCCTAGATGTTCCCAAGTCAAGGAATTCTACTCATTCAGCTGCATATCCTGGCTGCCTTGACCAGCATACCCTCCATCCACTGCCCTGAATGAGATGACTACAAGTCGGGTCATTCTTCCCACTCTTTTGGTGGATGGTTTACTTCCTCCTTTTATCAGGCCCAGCATCTCCCCAGCTAGATTCTGCTGGGATTGAAACCCTACTTATCAGCCTGGCAGCCATAAGAAGAGGTGGGCCAGTTTCTGAGGGGGCCACCTGTTACCTGAGGGGCCAGGCCTGTGCAGCGTCTTTCAGCCCAGAAGAAGCTGCGGCTCTTCCTTGGAAAGGGGGGATGGGCTGTCCCTGCAAGCCCTGAGGGTTTAGGAAGGGTTGCAGAGTCAATATCCTCAGATGTCCTTGACCCGTGTTTCAGAGTTCCTGGCTTTTCCCACCAAGGCCCCGACCTCTGTATAACAGAGGCTGCGCAGCATTTAAACATCTCTAGAACTCTGTGACGCTGACAATTAGACCTGCGGTCTGCTTTTCAGCCAAGTCCACTCTTCCGCTATAGGAGATGATAAGGGCCTCTGTGAGCCAGCGGCAGGCAGGCCCTTTGGCTCTCAGGCTGAGCACTTGAGGACTTGTCAGGAGCCCCCAGTCTCTCAATACCCCTCTGCTTGTGTGGATGCAACTCATCAGCTCAATTCTCAAAACCCTGAAAAATGTCTGAGCTGCCTTGGCGGATGGTGGAGGAAGTGCCCAGCCAGCTCTGCTGTCTGCAGGAATTGCCTTTGCCCCCTCTCCCCACCTCCCCCCATGCACACATACCTTCTGAATGCCTGCATCATCACACCTGCCACAGGATGCTCCTCCCCTGGGGCATCTTCACAGGTAACCACAGATAAAACCTTTAACAACTGAGGTACCACCTTCAGCCAAACACTATCTGTGCCCAGCCTTCCCACTGGTATGGTGTACTTTACCCTGCGTGGGGTGGTGAGCCAGTCCCAAAGCCCTTCTCACCTCTTTCCCTCTTTCTTCAAACCCCTAACTTGTGTTAGTCTGAATATTCCAAGAAGCATACACAGAGATGGGGTTACAGGTGCAAGAGATGCGTTACTGTGAAGCCCTGTGAGGGGCCCATGGGAAGGGAGCTGGAGGCTGGCACAGCCGTAAGACCACTATGCAGGTCTGATCCTTGGAGAGAGAGAGAGAGGAGAGAGAGAGAGAGCGTGCCAAAGGGAGGCTGAGGCTTCAGTGAGCAGCTGTGGAAAGTTCCCTCTTCGTGGGGAGAGCAGGGTGAGAGTTCACCTTTAGCCACCACCACTCTCGGCCAGGCCCTGTGAAATAGTGTTTACATTGCTCTTAGGGCTCCTTGTAAGGTGGGCATGTTCACCCTCTGTTTACAGAAGAAGAAACTGATGTTCAGAGAGGTCGTCAGCTCTCACAGGGTGGTGATCTGAGGCTGCAAGGCAGACTTGATATCAAAGGCCATGCCCTGTCCATGGTACCACACTGGCCCTGGGGAGCAGCTTGGACAGAGGCCCAGGTAGGTGACCTGTCTGTGGCTAAGTGGGCCCAGAACTCAGGGTTGGGGTCTGGAAACTGTGGGAGAGGCCAGACCACGATTGCCTTTGAATGCCAGGCCACAGGGGTTAGATTCAGTCACATAGGCCTGAGTCATGACAGGGGCCTCTGGGCACAGCTGGTCTGCAAGCAGGATTTGTTTGGCTCACTCAGCACTTTTTAAAACCTTGATTTAATTACCAACACTTAAAAGCTGTCAGATTTGACATAAGCATCCTCATTCCTGACTTCTCTGGAAAAATCAGAACATCTAAGCTCTTTTTTCCCTATTTCCTACAGCGGGAGGTTGCAATCAAGTGGCTTCTGCCACATTAGGCAGGACAGGAGCTGTCCAGGTTGAACCACTTGCAAGGGGCCGATCCCACACTCATATCCCACTGGGGCTCCTGTGTATGGCCAGGAAAAGCAAGGCCTGGCTGCAGAAACTACCCCAAATCTCACTGGCTTCACACAACAAGGGCACCGTAGGTCCGGCTGGCTCTCCAGGGCAGCCGTCTTCCATGCAGAGATTCGGTGATGCAGGCTGCCACCGTGGCTCCACCATTAGAACACAGACCTGGTCTGTGATGCCTGGGGCAAGGAGACAGAGCTAGAGGGTCTCTGCTGCTGCAAATGAAGTGCTCTGGCCTGGGGGTACCGCACGTCACCTGCTTACCACCCACCAGAGAGATCTAGTCACCAAGGGGCAGAAGGACGGACCCCTTCTTCCCAGGAAGAGAGGAGACCATGCATGGGTGAGCAAAGTCCCTGCTCCGTGCCTGTAAGCTTTAGGGCTGTGACCGGGAGATGGGAGGCAGCATCTCACTCACTCCCACGGTGCTTCTGTCTGCAGGTACCCTACTAACACTGACCTGTGGTACTTTAGCTAATCCTTACAGTAACCCTATCAGGTGGGCTTGGCTATCCCAACTTCACTGAGGGGAAACTGAGGCATAAAGAGGTTGAGTAACTTTGAAAGCCAGTGGTCTGGCTTTCTTAACTACCACCTTGTACTATCCTCACTGAAATGCTGTTGTATCACCAGCAATCCCATTTTACAGATGAAAAGGTTGAGGCAGTGTCTTGTCGATCAAGGCAGTGAGGAGAAAGAAATGTAAATGATGGGGAGCTGGAGCAAAGGAGAAGGAGGAATGATGAGGCTGTGTGTGTGTGTGTGTGTGTGTGTGTGTGTGTGTGTGCACGCGTGTGTGTGTATTTAAAGAACATTCTGATAGTTCAGGGTTCAACACATATTTCTGAACACCTACTGTGTGTCAGGCCCTGTTCTGGGCACTCCTGTGCTGGGCACTGACTGGATGGGCTGGAGAGATGGAGAACAGCTGGGGAGTTATTGCATCAGGTGCGTAGTCAGAGACCCAGAGGAGGAGAGGGACCAGGCCATGCACCCAGCAGGTGAGGGCAGGTGGGACAGAACCAGCTCCTCTGACTCCCTGCCCGAGCTGCCCTCCCCAGGCTGCCTCTGTCCTTGTTGTCAGGCTTCCAGACACCCAGGAATGTGATTCGATGATTGTGTACCTTAGGAAGCAGGTGCCACAGGCCAGAGCTGTGGGTGCTGAGATGGACACCTCGTGAGTTGCTGGGAGGGTGTCCATCAGGACAACTTTCAGGAAGATGATTGGATGATCAAAACCCCGAGTCTGAGAAAGGGCTGCTCTGGATGCCGTGATTCTGTAGCAGGGATCTGTCCTGAAGATGCGATCAGGGACTCGGCTCATGGGTTGCAGAATGTTCATCAAAGCCTGTTGTGTGTAAGAGGAAAGGCTGAAATCCTCCAAAGTGTCAGGCAGGCGAGGATGGTAGGGTAAATTATGGTGCATCTAAATGAGGTACAATTGCAAAGCTATTAACATCATGCTTTTGAGGAATTTTCAGTGATGTGGGAAAATGCTGATGATGTATAGTGAGTTTATAAAAAAAAAAAACCTGAATAGCTGAATAAATTGTATGATCCCAATTACATAAAATTCAATATGTGCAGAGTGAATGATAAGAAGGTTGGGGGGGCGGCAGGGAGGGAAGAAGAAGGAGCAGAGGAAAGAGGAGGAAGAGGGGGAGGAAGAGGAAAAAAGGGGAAGAGGAAGGAGTAGATGATGGAGGAGGTGGGGGAGGAGCTGCCTCCTTGTCGTCCAGCATTGGCCGCGTATCCACTGTACCACACACTTTTATTCCCAGCAACCCTGCCTGGCGGTGCTATTCACTTCGTTTTATGGAGAGGAAAGTGAGGACAGAGAGGCTAAGTGATATGTCCAATGTCACGAAGCTAAGACACTGAGTCTGGATTTGAACTCACGTCTGGCTGACTCAAGCCCTGGATATTTGTTAAACTGGGGGAGCTGGGGCAGCTCTGAGGCTAGGACATTTAGCCTCAGGGTTCAGAGTTATTTGGCTGGTTGGGAAAGGAGAACCTACCTTTACAGGGACGTGGTGGTTGCAGATGAGGTTGGTACCATCAACAAGCCCATTTTGCTGATAAGGTTGAGGCAGTGTCTCAGTGTTCAAGGCAAATAGCGGAGGTGGAGTTTGGGCCCAGGTCTGTAAACTCTGTAACCTGTGCTCTTATCTCTAGTGCAACCTGCTGGGAGGGAGCTGGGTAGGGGAGCAGGCACGGACAGGTCACTACCTCCCTGAAAAATCCCTTGTCGTGACCCCTGGGGATTCCACACATCTCCATCTGGGGAGGGGAGAAGACTCCCCACCTGCAGTGGTGGATCCCATGAAGTGTTCCCCTCCTACAGGAAGCCCCGGTGACTCCACTTGCTTGGATCTGCCCCATTAAGGGTCCTCGGAGTTCATCCGTGTGTCTCCCTAAAGCTGGAGCTGCTTAGCCAGGGATGGATGGCAGAGAGGCTGCCTGGTAAACCAGTGCCTGCAGCACTTCACATCTCACCCAACACCTGAGAACAACAAACAGCAGGCACCGTTACTCAAAGGCTCCTCGAATACAGGGCTTCTCCCGATTCACCCCACCTCCCCTCTCCCCACTCAGCTAAAGGTTCTTGGGGAAACTCTCCCTCTGTCTCCTCGCTGACTCACCGGTGATGACCCATGATGAGTCCCCCATGTCCCCAACTGCTTCCTGGGCCTTATCCTCTCTGCCTCTTCTCGTCCACTGCTTGTGCTGATGGAGCAAGGTGTTCTGAGCTGAAATCTGTTGCAGCAGTTCAAGCAGGCAAGTGAGGCTTGTTGGAAGGAGGAGGAAATGAAACTCTTGTCCCACCCCCTCCCCTCCCGTTCCCCTCTGCCTCCTGCTCCCTGCTCCTGGGTGACTTGGGCAGGAGGCTTTGATGCGGGCCATGCTGTGCTTTGGTCATCAGAGTCTGGCTGCCCAGGCTCTTTCCCAGCAGAATCTGAGGCCGCCCATACCACATGCATTCAACGGGGCACAGGAGGATGCTGGGAGAATTTAATTAACTGTGTGTATGTGTGTGTGTAATCCTTTACAAAGCACTTTTTCCCTGTACCTTCTCCACAGCTCCATCTGAGCTGCCTTGTTAGTCCTGCCACAGGTGTCATTTTACATTTATTTTCATGATTATGTCATTGAGTTTGTCTCTCCCCATTTCCTAGCCTGTGAGCCCCGTGGGGGTGGGTCTGGTGTGCTCTGCTCATCGCTGACTCCTAGCACAGAGCTTGGCGCATAGGCGCTCAATCAATATCTGTCTAATGAATGACCAAATTCATGAATGATTTGAATGGATGGAAGTATTGTTGCCAGAGGCTATGCTGAAGGAATTATTAGTCCCATTTTACAGATGACACAGCTGAGACAGAGAGGCAAGCTATTTGCTCCTGGAGTTGCCAGCTAGTTGGTGGTGGCAGGTGGACTTGAACTCAGGTTCAACTAATAGAAAAGCACTGCCTCCTCAGACAGAGTGAGGTGTCCAGAATCTCTGGCTGAAGGAGGAGGAACAGGGTCACAGGCCAGGGGTCCTCAGTACAGTCATGACCCCCCAGGTCAATGCCTGAGTCTCTTCCATCTAATCTCCTTCAGTGGGTCTCCCAGCTTCCTTCAAAACACCCCCAATCACAGAGCAAAGTCACCTCCTCCCAAGGCTGCCCCCCACCAAGAACAGCTTGACTATAGAGAAGTTCCTCCTTCCAATGAGCTGAAATTCCTTCCTTCACCCCTTCATTCATCTGTCATCAATACTGATGCAGATTACGTGCCAGGATCCAGCCCAGGGAGACAGCAGTGAACAAGACAGATATGCCTCCATCTAGTTGAATTTGTTCAAAGAAATATACACAGTCAGATGAGGAAAGACCCAGGGGTCCCGGGGGGAGAAGGAGTTGATGTTGGGCCACTTCTGGTCACCACTGGGGACCGTCTGCTCCTTTGGCTGATCCATGGCTGTTCAGGAGGAGGCTCCCCCCAGGGTTCCCCTGCCAACTCTAAGGGGTCTGCCCAACCCCAGGCTCCCTGAGTGTCAGAGCATCTTCTCGCCCTGAGGATGGGGAGGCCTCCCAGCTCCTCCTTGGCCATGTGCTTGGCTTCCTGCTGCGGCCACCGTAAAAGGCGGAGTTTGCAAAGCCAATCTGAGCTCTGTCTTCCTCCCCTTTGCCAAAAAGTTAATTGATTTTGCAATTAAAAATGCAGAGAGGCAGGCAATGCAATCAATTTTACGAAAACTTGCTCAGTAATGAAGTGTTTACTTCCAAATAGGGCACTTTCTCTGCATATCAATCCGGGCCTCTCACACAGCGTGAACAGGATCCTCTCCAGCCTTACTTCTCAGGCTCTCATGCGTTTCACGCAGTTGGTCCTGGAAGGACTTCGAGGCATCATTTAAATCTGGCCCCCGGCTCTCCTTGAGGGGCAAGTATAATTTTCTCTGTCTTATAGAAGTGGAGACTGAGGGTCAGGGAGGTGCAGTGTGGCTCACTCAAGCTCCACAGTGAGGTGGGGGCAGAGGAGGGTCAAGTGGAGGGCTCCTCCAGCTTCTGGACTCATTGCTCTTCCTGTCCGACTGCACGTTTAGAAGCCAGAAAAGTTTGAGCTCAAAGAGAGGGCAGAAGTCCTTTCTCCAAATGAAGCAGACTGACATATTTAGTGCCCACTCTATGCCAGTTCCACACCGGGCCCTCAAATTACATCACCACTTCCAAACCTCACTACAATCTTCCAAGGGAGCGTCATGTTCCAGTTTTACAGGAGGAAACCGAGGGTCAGAGACGCTCAGTAGCCTGCCTGAGACCACACAGCACAGGCCTCCTGGCCAGCCTTTTGGGGCAGGTATGTTGCAAATGTGTGTGTGTTGGAGGGTGGGACACAGTTCTGTGTGTACTTGTGGGAAAAGCATAGACTTTGGCAACCATCCATCCATCCATTCAAATCATTCATGAATTTGGTCATTCATTAGACAGATATTGATTGAGCGTCTATGCGCCAAGCTCTGTGCTAGGAATCAGAGATGAGCAAAGCACACCAGACCCACCCCCACGGGGCTCACAGGCTGGGAAATGGGGAGAGACAAACTCAATGACATAATCATGAAAATAAATGTAAAATGGAACCTGTGGCAGGACTAACAAGGCAGCGCAGATGGAGCCATGAGAGCCTGTAATAAGAGCTCTGATCTGGTCATGGAGGGCTTCCTGGGGGAGGTGACACTGGAACAAGATCTGAGGCCAGGAGGCCCCTTGCTGGAACCTCGTGGAGCAAGCTTGCCTGTGGGCTGGGTATCTGAGCAAGGTGATGATTGCGGTCCTGGAAAACCTAAAGTTCTGTGATCTGACATGAGTTTCAGATTCTATGATTCTGACCCATTATTTTCTAGTCTTAAGAGTCTATTAAAGTAAAAAGTTTAAGATTTGAGAATCTAGGATCCCGGGATTCTGACTCAAGCTTTCATACTTCAGATTCTATTAAGTAAAGATCTGGGAATTGAAGACTCTGGGATTTGAGGACTGTCAGTCAGTTTCTTAGAGTCTGGGATTCCAGTGTAGGGGCCTTTGCGCTAGAGAAGCACCTGTCAGGATCTTTTATCCAGTGGGCATGAGCTTTCTCCTGGCTCACAAAGGGGATGTATATGCAGGTCTTTGTAGTATGGAGAATGCAAATTTATTCTGCAGTTCCAGTGTCAGACTGTTGCCTTCTCTGCATGTTCCAGTTTCCGGAATAAATATTAGAAGACAAGTCTGTGGAGATTTTCTGTGTACACGAGTTAATTCCTCCAGCCAGGGGCTCGTCCAGACACGGATTTTAACACAGGGCGCCATTCCCGCACTCACTGCAAGGCAGGGCTGGTGACTGGGTTGCAGCGAGCCCAGCAGAGGGACGAGGGCCCTGTCTCCCCAGGAAGGGACTGAGGGGTCCTTTGTGTGCAGAGGCTTGGGACCAAGCTGGGACAAAGCAAGAGGGAGGGCAGCCCCAGCGGGTCTGGGCTGTGTGCGCAGATGGGGCCCTTCTCCGCAAGCATCTGGGGGTCTCCACGTGAACCCCAGGGGTCAGGCTCACCCGGGGCTGGTGCCAGTGGAGCCTCCCCAGCGGGGGGTGGGGCGGTGAAGGCAAGGCAGCCCCTGCCATGGGTCAGACACTGTGCTGGGCCCCAGATGGGCTCCAAAGTCAGGCAGACAGGGCAGCGCTCACCAACTCAGCCCTGTGATCTCTTCAAGCCCCTTGGGATTCAGTTGTTTCAAGGGGACCAAGGATCTCAACGACCCCACCCACCTGCTGGTTCTAAGAATTAGAAACAGAGCATCAATCCCAGAAGACACTCTCATAATGCATGCTGGGGGCCAGGTACTGCTTAAAGGGCTTCACATAGTTTAATCCCCACCCCAGCCTGGTGAGGAGGGAGGTGCTGTCATTATCCCCACTTCACAGATGAGGAAACTGAGGCACAGGGAGGTTAAGTAACTTGCTCAGCATCAGGCTGTTGCTCTAAAAACCTGTGAACAGGTGTAGAAATATTTAAGTTTTTCCTGCAACAGTCCTAGCTGGGTGCCCAGGAACTGGCCAAATTTCAGCCCTGGCACCCGAGGGCCTGGCCCTCGTTCCGCTGTGACGGATGCTCAGGTTGTGGCCGGGTAACAGCAATATGCAGTTGATGCCCCCAGGCCTTTGCTTGTGCTGCGCCCTCTCCCTGGAACACCCTTCCCCCTTGTTTATCCAGGAAACTCCTACCCATGCATCAAAGCCCAGGCCAGGCCCCGTGCTCTGCGGACAGCCCCCCACCCCTCCCTGCACCCTCTGCAGCCTCCTGGATGGCACGGAGTGCTCTGCAGGGCAGGCTTCAGTCCTCAGGACTTGCCACCCTCTCTGTGCACTTGTCCCTTCCTTCCAGCAACATCCGTCGAGCCTGGCCCTTGTCCTAAGGCTCACATTCTGGGAGGGAAAACCAACCCCACGGTGTTGGTATTATTGCCCCATTTTAGAAAACCTCCTACCCACCAGGTTTGTCATTTCCTGAGGCCACAGGCCCCGGCAGCAGGTAGCAGTCCGGGAACTCTGAGCCTCTTCCAGGCTGCCAGGATGCCCCTGTGGGGCGATGGAGCAGTGGTTCCCTCTGGGGGCTGTACAGTGCCCCCTCCTCTCATCCACATCTGTTCCTCCTTCCCGCAGCCCTGAGATGCCTCCTTCTGTCACAAACCACAGCACTGTTGCTTAGTCACGTTAATTAACTATGAACAGATCACTAGAGCCTTACCTGAGATTTTCGAGGATATGTTTAGGCACCAAGTGATTAACTCAAAACAACAGGCGATACACATGGAACATATTAATACACAAACCTGGCAGGCGGCCTGTCAATTCCTTTACCCTTCCCTTAGGGACTCACCGGTGGCCGGCGGCCCAGCTCGTATCAATTAGCAAACCATTAAAAATTTATGACAAGTTGGAATTAATTGGCCACAGCGAGGGGTGAGTTTGACTCAGACCAAGGTTCCATGGCCCGGACGAGGTAAGCCTGGAGCAGGGAAAACTCTGTAAAGGAAGCACCAGCCACACGGAAACTGCGGCCGTTGTTCCTCAAATGCTCTCATGAGGTCTATCCTGGACGGATTCAGGCTGCCGTCCTCCCTCACTTGCACTGTGGCCCCAGCTTCTTGCAGGCTCTGACTCACCCTCCTCCTCATGTGGCAAACTGGCCAGAAACCTGCTGTGGCTCCCTGTCTCCCCAGATGGATGGCCTTACCCTGGCCTTCAAGAGCCTTCATGGTGCATCCAGCCCCCGACATCTCCATCTTCCTCCACGCACCCACCCTTGGATCTGGCCATCCTGTCTCATTTCCAGAACTTCCTTGAACTATGTTCTTCTAAGCTTCTGGGCCTTTGCACATGCTGGTTCTCTCACCCTCTCTTCCTTCTCCTTTGGCCAGTTCCCATCAAGATGAGGCAGTTCTCTGCCCTGGGTCTTCCCTTTCCGCCTCTCACCCCCAGACCTCTCTGGGACCCTGAGCTGCTCCCCTGTCAGCAGCCCCCAAGGAATCAGGAACAGAGACCCAGGCATTTGGCAAGGGCCAGAGGCCAGGCTGCCTGGCTGCAGGAAGGAAGCTCATCATGGGCCTGCACCCCTGATCTAGTCCCTTCCAGGAACAATAACGGGGCTGCTTGGATACAGAGGACAGCCCTGCAGACCTGCAAACTTCCTGGTGGCCCCTATCCTACATTCACACTCAGAGACAGGAGAGGCTGTGGCCTGGCCTGGGAGACAGTCAGATGGAAGAGCCAGGCAGGGCTGAGGAGAGAAGGGTGGAAAAGAGCAAGGTGGAGGGGAAAGAAAGGGGCTGGGCCCTAAAGACAGGTGAACCTGGTCCACCCACCCTGGGGCACTGTGCTCCTCGGCCCAGTGGGTGACCACAAGCAAAGTCTTGGGTCAGACACACCCGGATTCAAGCTCCGTTTCTGCCCGTCACTTGCTGAATGACCTTGGGTAAGTCCCTCAGCCTCTCTTTACCTCAGTTTCCTTATATGCAACATGGGCATCATGACAGATACCCATGCCTTTTAGGATCCTGCTGTGGATTAAGAAGGTAATGCAGAGAAAGGATTAGGCCCGGGCCTGTGTTAGCTCCATCTCTGAATGTCCACTTTCTCAGGGTGACTGAGGATTGGAGGGCACATACAACCACAGCTCCACGGTGTTGTGTTTGTGTCACTATGTCACCCCCTCCTGGAATGAGCCTGGGCTCATCTAGCAGCTGAGTCCAACCTTGCCAGGCTTCCTGAGGCCCTGGAAGAGTAGAATGGAAGCATCAGCTTCAACTTCCAAGTTTCTGATGAACACGAGTGTTTCCATCACTGAGTGAATATCTCAGTGGGGCTAGGTGGATACAGAGCAGGGAGGGTGGACTCCTGCTTTTCTGGACAAGGCTGCCGAGGGAGGGAGGGCGGGGCAGGGAGAAGGGAGAAGCTTGTGCACACACACTGGGTATAACTCCCCTGCCCCCAGACCCAAGGCTTTGGGGGAGACCCAACCTTTAATGTGCCCATAATGGAATCCCAACCAGACCCTGAGCTGTGGAAGGTCCATCCTCCAAGCACCCACTGCTTCTAAACCCAGCTCTCACTTTGATCCTGAAAACCTTCTTGCTCCTGTCTGGTCACCTGCAGCCGCTGGTCTTTTCTCTGCCCCAAGTTATCCAAACCTCAGATCCTGTCCCCAGAACCCTCCAATTCCTGCAGGGCCACAGCAATGAGGCCGATGAGTTTCTGGAAGGTTAGGGCACACTGGGGAGGCTTACACCCTTACTCAAGCTCCCAGGGAGTACCCCTGCCCCCTGCCTCCCGCAGATGATTACAGGCTTCGTTATTTACTGACGCTAGTGGTTAGCATGTTAAGAGAGGGGCAGATTGCCAGGAAAGGAAATGGCAAGGGACTGGGGCCAGTTAGTGGCCCAGGGAAGGGTCTCAGAGAAGCTGATTTGACGGGGAGACCTGGAAGGTGAGCGAGATTTAGCTAAAGTGTGAGGGTGGAGAGAGCAAGGAAGAACGTTAGGCAGGGGGACCAGCGTCAGCAGAGATCAGGTGGGGAGACAGAGCACAGACGGAACAGGGAGGAGCCTGCAGACCAGAGTGGCTGCGGGGTGGTAACCAAGGGGGAAGAGGCCAGGATGAAGCTAGAGAGACAGGCCCCAGCCATGCAGAGCCTTGATGGCTCCAGTCAGGTGCCTGCTCTGCATCTCAAGGACAGGGGTGGCTACTGAGGGGAGATGACAAAAGACAAGATCTTGGGAGGAGTTTGGACAATTCTTGTTGGAAACAATGGGGGTTGGCCCAGCCTCCCTGGCAATGACATGATCAGTAAACCTGCCAGGAGGCCCAGGCCTCAGAGGTCCCCTCTGTCCCACGTGCAGGTAGGGGCTCCAGACAAACCATAGTCACAGGTTCCAGAAGTTCTGGAAACTAGCCCCTGTTCCCAGGACCTGCCTTGCCACATATGCATGAGAAGCAGTCATCACAAAATAGAGACAGTCCGAATTATGTGGGGCAAATCCAGGAACCCTGGATCTCCTGGGATGTGGCTTTGCTCCTGGCATTGGTAAGCGCTTCGGGGATGCCCTATCATGATAGGGCATCAGACGGTTAGAGGTCAGGAGAGCAGGACCCCAACAGCATGGGCACCGGCAGGATGATTTATTATCCAGAGGGCAGGGGAGCAGAGCAAACACGCTCGCGCCTTCTAAGGCTGCGCCCAGCCAATGCCGTAGGAGATCACTACTCAATCACACCACAGTTTAGATGTCTTAACATTTAAACAGATCCCAAACTGGGTTCAGAGGAACACTAGTTCTGGCTAGTGATAACTGGTGCTCCAAAAACAAAGGTTTATTACATGGTCAGATAAGTTGGAAGAACATTATAATCACACACGTTTATGGGCTGAAATCTCGGAGGTGTCCTGCAGGTGGCAAAGACATTTCCAAAGAAGCAGCTAAAGATGTACTCACAATTCTTTCATAAAAGAAAGTCTTCTCCTTCTCTCAAAAAAGTGAGAATGACACAGTTTCATAGTCAAAGACAGGTCTTTCCAAAAAGAATAATTGCCAACCTTATACCGACAGACTACCTTAACCTGATTTTTCTCATTTCATCCCAGGCTGCCCTGCCACCAGGTTCAGGTCTGTGCACTGGCTCAGTCAGGACTGCAGGGACCCTCAGCCACTGTCCCCCCCAGAACCTGAGACACCCAGTGTGAGGCATTTATTCCATGGGTTTAATATCACCCCCTACACGCAGGTCCACGCCTCTTGCCCAGACCTGCCCCTCTCTCTCATCTGTGCCAGGCTTAGGGATCTGGCCCTGCCAGCCCTGTGGCAAAGGCAGCTCTGAAAGAGCCTCAGCCACGGGTCGGGAGAGCAGGTCCCTGTTCTATCAGTGACCCTGGACAGGTCACGTTCCCCACCCTTGGTCTCAGTTTCCCCAACTGTACCAGGAAGGGCTGGACTGAGTGATCTCTCGGTTCCTCCCTTCTCTGCTGGCCCAACAATCGATGGCTGTGAGCAGGGAGACCTTGCTCAGCTCTTCGTGGGAAAATGGCACATGTTCTAGCCTGACAGTCTCTCTGCAGGAGGTGAGAAAGGAGAAAAGACGTTGGCCTGCTTAGGAACTGTGAACACCAGGACAAGAATCGGAAACACACAGCCTCGTGCTCATCAGCGCTGGCCTGGCTGCAGGGGGCGCTGGTTCCCAGTGTGAGCAGAGCAGGATGAAGCCTGGAGCCAAACACAGGTGCCCTCCTTGGAGATGCGGGTTTTAGGATTAACTGAGCCAGCGAGGAGGAGAGAAGCCCCTCATGCACGACAGAGCCTTGGGGGAGATGGGCCAGCCAGGAGGCGGCTGATGCCTAATGACAGGAGAGGGGACGTGGGAATAGGGAGCAGAGAAGGGAGACTGTCACCGCCACCACCACCACCATCATCATAATCGTCATCATAATCATCATCAGAATAACAGTTAAGAATTATCGTGAGCCTACTCTTTGCCCACTTGCTTCTCCAGGCTCTGTAAGCAGCAAGCCCAGGGCCCAGCACACAGTGGGTGCCCATGAGGTTTGGTTGATTAATCCAAGGACCACCAGTGAGATCTATTTTTAATCATTTTGAAACCACATTTCGTTTCTGGTATCTCAGGCCAACTGTTGGCGCACTACTAAGAGTGAGATTGAAAGAGAAATTGGGCCGCTCTCTGGAATTAGAACGTATTAGTTTGACCCAGGAAGTACAGTTGCCACCCTTAAGAATCTCATCACCCCATGAAGGAAGCTGACCTAGAAACAAAGAGGGAATGGCAGGCAATCGTCCCTCTTCTTCCGGCCCCCATTTTACATGGCGGAGATGGAGTCCCAGAGAAGTCAAATAATTTGCCCAAGATCACAGAGCTCAGATGGCAGAGCGGGTCAAAATCCCAGTGTTTTGCCACTGAGGCCCATGATCCTTGCTCCACCCAACCCTGTCCTGCAGAGCACGGGAGAGGAGTTAGGAAAGGAAGAGGCCAGCATGGGCTGGAGGCATCTAGGAGGGCTTCCTGGAGGAGGGGGAGCCCAAGCTGGGCCCTGAAGGACAAACTGGAGGAAAAGAAGAGCATGCAGAGAGGGAGGACAAGCCTCCCCAGTTTGCTGCCCCCAGATCTCTAGGCCTCTGGGTCTGGAATTCTCCGTGAGAAAGTACAAGGTCTTCCTTGAGCCGATGCCCCAGAACCTCTCCCCAGAGCAGGTGGAGCTGCATCCTGGGCCAAGTTGGAGGCGGCCCCCAGGTAGGGGGTGGTGGGCAGGGCGGAACAGGAGCTCCTGGGAACATTCTTTCACTTGGTTTCTGTCCCAGGTGCTACTGAATGGGAGTGAGGATGACAGTGTCCTTGCCCGTCTGCTCTGAGAAGACAACGGTCTCACAAGAGCTCTGATGAGGCCTTTAGCCCATATTCCATCAACCAAGCAGCCACACCAGACCCGATACCCCAAAAGTGTCTTATAAGCCTGAGAACTTCACTGCCCACAGACCTTGTGGAGGTAAGAATCCCCCCCCCATTAGGTCCACAATTGTTTCTCTTCCAGTTTCTGCCCCCGAAGCACATGTTGAGAGCCCATTTCCCCATCGTGAGCCCACAGAAACAAAACACCACACACAAGGCCTGAAAATACACATCAGCTCAGCTTTGAGGGGTATTCACTGCATGCAGGTAGAGAAGCCACATGCCTGTGTATCGGGGCAGGGGAGACATATCAGTTCTTTTCACAGGCCAGCTTTCTAGACCAGACCCAGGACACTGAGTCAGCGATTCTTTTAAATCTCAAGTCCCCTCTCCCCTTCTGCTCACCCTCCCTCCGTTCCTTCAACAGATGTTTATTGATGCCAATTGTGTGCAGACGCTGAAGTAGATGCCAGGCTACGGGGATGAGTGAGACAGATTCCAGCACTTGGTGGACAGCCTGTCTTGATACAAGCGCCAATAGGAGGAAACCCAGCAGTGACAATATTCCTTTACTTATGCAACACATTTGTTGAGCACCTGTTAGGTGACAGCAGTGAATTAAAGGAAATTGTCAGTAAGCAAAACCGCATGGTCCCTGTCCCCTGGAGCTCACAGTCTAGAGGGGGAGACAGACATTAATCTATAATCACACAATTAAAGGTAAAGTGATGGGGCTACAAAGGAAAGTCTCTTGGGGGGGCTTTGAGAGCACACAA
Source organism: Platanista minor (assembly GCA_004363435.1). Lineage (NCBI taxonomy): Eukaryota > Metazoa > Chordata > Mammalia > Artiodactyla > Platanistidae > Platanista > Platanista minor. The sequence goes on along the minus strand of RJWK010031772.1, from coordinate 888 downwards.
CTAGGCTGGAGGGTCAAGGGAGACTGGAGAATGCTTTTGTAGTGACAAGATGCCTGAGCTGGGGTCTGAGGAATGAACAGGAATTACCTGTCACAGGAACAGCACATGTAAAGGCACTGTGGCTGGAGGGCTCTAAGGGACCAGAAAGAGCTCTAAGACCTCCATGGTTGAAGGACAGGGAGTTGGCAGGGCAGGGAGTCTGGAGAAAGAGGCACAGACCAGACCGAGTGTGGCCTCAAATTCCACATTAAGGATCTGAGTCTTCATCCTAAGAACAGTAGAGGCATTTGGAGTGTTTTAAGTGGTGAAGCCATAAATGAGAGTTTGGGTGAAATTTATTCATCCACTCACTCATCCATTTAACAAATACAATCTTGAAATGAGTCCCTGGACACGGTCTGCCTGGGCCTCTGTCTACTTTCTTCCCGTGGTCACACTGATCTGATTCATGCCTTAAAACCCAGCTCAGGTGTGTTTTCCTCCAGGAAGCCTCCCTGGTCCCCAGGATGAGTCTCCCCTCCTTTGTGCTTCCACAGCACCCTGGGAGCATCCATGGTCTGTCACTGCTGAGTTATGAGCCAGGCCCTCAACAGTCCCTCCTAGGAAGCAAGACTCAGGAGGGGGACAGGGGAGGAGTGTCAAATCTTAATGTCCTGTGACACTGCTGCACGACACACAGCAGGATGGCAGTACTGGAAGGAAGGAAGGAAAGGAGGGAGGGAAAGAGGGAGAGAGAGAGGGAAGGAAGGAAGGAAGGGAGGGAGGGAGGGAAAGAGGGAGGGAAGGAGGGAGGGAAGGAGGGAGGGGGGGGGGGGGGGGAAGGGGGGAGGGAGGGAGGGGGGGAATGGGGGGGGGGGGAAGGGAGGGAATGAGAGAGGGAGGGAGGGA
>RJWK010031771.1:0-24037 GCA_004363435.1 Platanista minor | reverse complement strand
TTAGCTTTAGCACAACCTGTTTCTTAATGTTCTTTACTTTGGCTTTATTCACTTACTATTTATAACTTTGACCTCTGCTGGCCCAGCCTTTCCCAGACATCTAACATGTATCATACCTTCCCATTACGGGATGGTATAGCCTCTACTGACACCTGCGTAGCAGGTGGTCACACACACAAGATGCTAGTTGCCTCCCTGCTTGGCTCTGCCTGCAGTGTAGCCAGTACCTGAATCTTGGAGCAGTGTTTCATTTTGTCCTCTTGGGGAATAGTGTTTGTCACAACAACAGCCTCAAAGGCGGCATTATTTATTCTGGAAATAGCTGGCCCAGAGAAGATCCCATGGGTAAGGATAGCATAAACTTTGGTGGCTCCGGCCGAGAGTAGCCTATGAAATAAAAGAGAAAAAAATTAAGTGCACACAAATATTCTTGAAACATTCTCCCCTTAGTGTGAATTTTAAAGCAATAGTGTGTTCCATAAAGGAAAAGAGGAAACCAATTTCACTCACATTTATCAGTTTAAAACAGGATCTTTTAAGGTATGTGCTGGCCAAACACTTTACATTCCCTTAAATCAGGGATTATCAGCCTTGACGTTGGGCCCGGATAATTCTTTGCTGTGCAGCACATGCCTGGCCTCTACCCAACAGCAACACCCTCCCCTCAGCTGTCACAACCAAAACTGTCTCCAGATACTGTCAAATGTGTCCCAGGGAATAAAACTGCCCAGGTTTAAAAGAGTAAAGCCAAAATGTCACCATGTTGCCATACAGTCAATACACAAAACTGAGGTGTTAAACACTCTTTGTTTTGTTCGGTCTCTGAAACCTGCTGCGCACTCTGCCCTCCCAGCGCATCTCAAGTCAGACGGGCCACAGTCCGCGCGTTCTGCAGCCGTGCACGGCTGGGTGGTGGCTCCCACGCAGGACAGCCCAGCTCTGAGTCCCTGGAAGCCAACAGCTGAGAAGGCCGGAGTGAAGGCTGCCCAAGGAAGCGAGGGCCTGAAGAGGCCGCAAGACTGCCATTTTCCTCCTGTGCTCAGTTTCAGGAGAAGCACCGTCTCTGAACTTTTTAAAAAAATACACTGAAAGTTCAACCTTGAAAATGAAAACCAGGCCATAAAGCACCACAGTTGTTTCCCTACCGAGAAAAGCAAAATAGGCCTAGAATTGACTTTGGTCTGAAAAACTACTATTAAGCTATCAGTAATAATTAGGAAAAGTGAGCCTAGTTTTTAACAGCTGACGTTTTGCCTTTCTTAATGAGACGCCCTAACACTCTCCTCAGTGGTCCCAAACCACACTCATACTTGTCCGCGGCATGGCAGATGGTGCCACATGTGTCAGCCATGTCGTCCACGAGGATGGCCACGCGGTCCTTCACGTCGCCCACCAGCACCATCCGGTCCACTTCATTTGCCTTCTTCCTCTCCTTGTGAATCAAGGCAAATTCCACATTCAACCTGTCTGCGATTGACGTGACCCTGCTCAAAGACACAGACAGACACAGACTTAGAGAACAAGCTTATGGTTACCAGCGGGGAGGTGGCGGGGAGGATAGATTGGGAGTTTGGGATTGACATGTACACACTGCTGTATTTAAAATAGATAACCAACAAAGACCTACCGTAGAGCACAGGGAACTCTGTTCAATATTATGGAACAACCTAGATGGGAGAAGAATTTGAACAAAGAAGAGATACACGTGTATGTATAACTGAGTCACTTCGCTGTACACCTGAAACTATCACAACGTTGCTAACCAACTATCCTCCAATATAAAATTAAAAGTTAAAAAAAATATATAGGGAAAAAGATTAGACTAATTCTGAAAACGTATTCCCAGAATTATATTAAAAAACTCTAGATTCATTAAAAAAAAAAAAAAAGACACAGACAGATACATCAAACACTGTCAATACAAAAAAAAATTGTGTTCTTCATAGCTGTATTTTAGGACTGTCGTGACCAGCCATACTCAAGATAATGCAAGAATCAGGCCTCCCTTGCAAAGCCAGGCCTGGTCTGGGATATGTATTAAGCAACGCAAGGGGAGAAACATGCTAGGATGTGGCCTTGCGTTTGTGGCAGCTGGGGAAGAAAGCCAGGGCGCCTTGACCATGGGCTAAAGCTCCTAGCTAAGAAGCTGACACTCAACAGGTTAGTGTTCGTGGGTACCTTTTAAAGTCAGGGGCGCAACTAAAAGCAAGTTATTTAGAAACTACTAACTGCTCAGTGTAGGGAGCAGCCAGCGGGGACAAAGTCCTGGTGAGCGGAGCCATGTAATCTGTATGCTTAGGACAGGGGGCTTCACTGGACTCGAGGCCTCCAGAGATGGTAATCACAGTCCAGGCCTCTGCGCAACTAGGGCAAATGCTCAAAAGTCATCAGCTCTGAAAGGCCTGAACTGGCAAAAGGAGGAGAAGGTGGCAGGCCAGGCTTGCTAGTGAGCCCGGAACATTCCAGATTTTTCCTGTGAAGAATAGATTTCAAGGATGAAACAGTGCAAAATAATGCCACAGACATAAGGTGACATGAAGAGTTTCCCGTTTCACTTTTTGAAATGACGGTCACTCATGATGCAATTCAGCTGAAAAACTTTTTATTGAGGGACCAAAACATATACACTCACACACCCTAATTTAGTATGCAGTGACTGGAGGATGCAACCTCTAGACGCTTTTTAAGTCCTGGTCCCATTCACTGTGTCCTCCTCAGCTGGCAACCAAGAGTGGCGCTCCATGGGTGCTCTGATCAAGCCGAGTGTGGCCAAGTCGCTGAGAGGAACCCGCTTTCTGGGGCCAAGAGGGCAGCATGAAGGAGACTGTGTACCACAGGTTACCCCTGCTTGTTTCTGAGAACATTCAACAACCAATATATTTTTTTAATTGTGGCATATATATATATATATACATATATATATATGTGTGTGTGTATATATATATATATATACACGTGTATATAAATAGAATTTGAATGCTGACCAAAATTTTGCCCCATAATCGCCCTAAAACATATACTACTATCTATATGCCAATTTCATAGAAGATAAGCCATTTAAACTCCCATTAAGGAAAGCTAGTTTCTCAGAACACAAGACAGGTTTTCCCAAGAAAAGACTCTTGAACACCTCATGTATGTGCGTATATATTAAAATTTTGTTTATTTGTAAAGACCAGGAAGATCTCGGTACGGTGGGGAAGCGCCACCATTTGGGGCTGAAGTTTGAAGCAACTGAAGTCCAAGCATAACCTGCGTTCTGCCATGGGATCTGCTCTCCTAAGCCTGTGCACAAACACACCAGCAGGGGGCGCGGAGGCCTGCGTGGGAAAGAAGCTGAGCTATGCGGTTTTGGGGGGTGGGGACAGGCGTGGAACATGAGTGGGGGAGCTCCAGCCACTTTAGGTACCCCATGGTAACATTAGAAGCAGAGTATAAAGGAAAATATCCCTGCAAAAAAAGCCCCCCTGGGTTGCGAGAACATTCCTATTTCTCCGCAGGTTCCAACGTTTCTTTTCCTGGTGTATAACTGAGACTTAATACCTATTCCTAACATACGATGTTGAGACAGTGTATCATATAGAAATCTTGGGGGGAAAAAACGAGGACAAAAATAATACATAGTTTGATTTCCATTTCTTCTGGATACACTATTACATTCTCTTTAAAAGAAAAGAGAAAAAAGTCAAATCTGAATTATTTAGTTTCACCAACTTCCCAGACCCGTTTTACGTTAACATTGACTATCTCAACAGTGGTGTGTTTCCTAAGGTTTATTTTTTTCTACCCACAAGTGACCTCTTGTGGCGGTATTAAGTTTTGTGGAGATACTAAGTTGTACCTGGAACAAATCAAGCCTCAAAGTTTTTTCTACGGCGACAAGTTCCAATTTGTCAGATAGATATCTATTTTTCTTGGTGAAATACGACTTCTTGCATCAAACAAAGAAGCCACAGATAACGTCAACGGTATGTATCATGCGTTACCTGCGAGGCTATTCTGTCGGTTGGCGAACAGCTTACTCCAGTATATGAGGATGACAAGGACGTGTAGCAAAAACTGGGGAGGAACGGAGGTGACAAAAAAATCTGAAATGCACGCCCCTAAAAAGCTTGCCTTTCCCGGCAGAGAGGGAGCAGGGGTGATCGGAGCGCAACTACTCTGAAGGGGATCTGAACAAAAACAGCATCTTGCTGCTGGCCATTTCCTCTGGCTAGCTGACTCTGCATTTTTAAAGCAGGAGCTGGCAAGTAGATGGGGGAACCTGGTATATAATAAAAGATGGTATTTCAAAGCAGTGTGAGGAAAATTGATTACTGAATAGTTTTGGGGGCAATTCAGATAGCTGGGGACAGGGGGAGTGGGATTCTTAATTCACTCTTTATTCCAAAACAAATTTCAGATGGAAGAAAAATCAAAACATTAAGAAGGAAAAAAGCAACCCTTAAAACATATGAAATCACGGGAGAAGAAAAATGTTAAGGGGGATCCTTCATAAACCCAGAAGCCATGTGAAACAGAGATAAATGTGAGTACATAAGAATGTTTTAGAAGTCTTGCAGAGAAGAAAAATACAAAAAGGGAAGAAGTGAAAAACTTGGGGACTCAGTTGCTACACACGAGAAGCAAAGATGTCACACTTCCTGCCTGCACAGAACTCCTAACAAGCCAGAGGAAGAGGCCTCCAGCTGACAGAACATGCAAAAGGTATGAACAAAATATAAACGTGCTAGAAGGAGCGCTCAATCTTATGCACGCAACTGGTATTTACAGGAGGAGACGCCATGTATCACTCAGCCGATCTGTAAAGTAAAAGAAGTCCGATCATCTGCTGTGTAAGCAAGCCTGTGTACAAAGTCACTGGCATCCATACTTGGGAATGTCAACTGGTCTATCTTCTTTTTTTTAAATTGAAGTAGAGTTGACTTACAATGTTGTGTTAGCTTCTGGTGTGCAGCAAAGTGATTCAGTTATACACACACACACACATATATATATATATATATATATATTTATATATTCTTTTTCAGATTCTTTTCCATTATGGTTTATTACAAGATATTGAATACAGTTTCCTCTGCTCTACAGTAGGTCCTTGTTGTTTATCTATTTTATATGTAGTAGTTTTATCTGCTAATCCCAATGGTCTATCTTCTTTCTTTTTTTTATACTTGAATTTTGAGTTCATACTTTAAAAAATTTATTTATTTACTTATTCATTTATTTAATTTTTGGCTGCATTGGGTCTTCGCTGCTGCACGCGGGCTTTCTCTAGCTGCAGCGAGCGGGGGCCACTCCCCGCCGTGGTGCGCAGGCTTCTTACTGCAGTGGCCTCTCCTGCTGCAGAGCACAGGCTCCAGGCACGCGGGCTTCAGCAGTTGTGGCTCGCAGGCTCCAGAGCGCAGGCTCAGCAGTTGTGGCGCACAGGCCCAGTCACTCCACGGCATGTGGGATCCTCCCGGACCAGGGCTCGAACCCGTGTCCCTGGCATTGGCAGGCGGACTCCCAACCACTGCGCCACCAGGGAAGCCTGTCTTCTTTCAAAGACCAAATTTTGTCCCTGTCCATCAAAACCTAAATAGCTCATGCCCCTGGACTTGGCAACAGCAGTTCTAAGAACACATCCTACTTGTACAAGTATATGAAATGTGAAAGTGAGTGTCGTGCTGCAGGAATGTGCCTAAGAACATAAACAACAGCACCTACTAAAGAGGAATGAGAGACTGGTTAAAGGAATCACTACATCCGACCCAAGGGCCTATCACCCAGCTGCGAAAACCGAGAAAGCAGACCTACTGCACAGGTGGGGAACTGTTGCTAAGGCGGAACACGCTTTGAAAAAGAAACACAGCAAAGAAGTATGTGCAGCATATTATCATCTGTGTGAAATAAAAAGGGGGGTATATGTTTGAAAAGCATAATTCTGACTTTGGGAAGAAGAGAGGCCCCTCAAGAAGGAAATGGGAGACATCACCCTATATATAAAAAATAGGGTTGGGATGGGAAAAGACAAGGCCACACAAGTTTGTGGAATCTATTATTCTTTTGGCCTGTTGGCTATCAAACTGAGTTCTGGTCAAAAAAAGAAATATGCCCGACATGAAAGCCACTTATTTTGTGATCCATCCCTATGAACCGCCCAGGGAGACAATTCCCTAGACACGATGGAGATTAGTGGCGGCCACGGGCTGGAGGGAGAGGGAGTGGGGAGTGACTGCAAATGTTCTGGAATTAGACAGTGGTGACAGATGCCTAACTCTGAATACACAAAAACCACTGACCTGCTCACTTTAAAAGGATGAATTGGAGGTGTGCGAATTACATCTCAATAAAGCTGTTACTAAAAACAAGTTACGTCTTATGCTCCCTCTCAACCCACTTGTTCACCTCGAACCTTCGAGCAGGCCAGTGCATTCGCCTGCAGATTCCATTGTGTGACTTCAGTAAGTTTCTAAGTAACTGCAAGCATTTCCAAGAGAAATTACTCCAAAATGCTGCTCACATTCCCCTGTTGTCTTAAGCAGACAACACTCGGGGTTGCTTGCAACCGAAGGGGAGCTTTTAAGTTCGATTCTAGGTCCTTAGCTTGCCGTGGAAGGGATGATGGGCATTTGCATTTTAAAGATGTCCCCAAGCTTGACGGTCACCACTCTCTCATGGCAGGTTTATTAGCAGGCACAGACTTACGAGCTTCCTTGCTTTCTCACAGGACTGGTGGACGGAGCTCTCTTTCACCTCTCCCTCCCTGACGGAGGCCCCTGCCCGGGCATTAAAACTCCATTCCGCTCTTTTCCCCCCCAGAGAGCAGTTGCGCAGTTCTACAAGGTGACTCTGACTCACTGAGTCTCGGCGCACAGTAAAGCCCTCTGCATCGGCGTTCCATCATCTTCACCCCGATCTTCAACTGTCTATACTGATTGCTCTTTAAATCCTTGAGTCTCTGCAAAGCCCTCTGGATTTGCTACTCAGTACCATTATTTATGCCATACAGTGCACCTGCGCTCTGATGCTTTTAGTGCCATGTCAATTTCCGTCCAACATCCTCCTTTTACAGTCGAGCAACTGTCCTGTGAGCTCACGGGGCTGGCTGCCCGCCGCCTTGCTATCTGCAGGCGCTGGCTCTTGGTGGGCTGCGCCCCCTCGGCTTCCTAACTGGGATCGTCAGGCATAATGACGTGGTCTTCAGCGGGGAGTGCTCACTGAACAGCTGGGCTTGTGGAATTCTCCCTCGGCCGTGGCTCTGTGGCCTGGGGTCAATTTTCCCAGCAACAGGAGATTGGCTTTCCTCCCCAGGTTGCAGGGAGGGGTCTCCCTGCCATCTCCCTTCTCTCTGGAGGTCCCCACGAGGGCATCAGCTTCTCCCAAGCCACCCACCTCTTCCTGGGTCTGACATCCATACCCCAGGCCACCCCGAGCGTGGCCATCAGCCTTCTTTTTTTCTTGGCCACAGACATGTCCCTTTCTTTCTGGCTGCCCTGCGGACACGCATTTTAAACTTGTTCTATTTTGGCTTCCATTTCTAAGTGTCCGCAGTAAGAAGAACTAGCTTGGTCAGTCGTGTTGTTAAGTAAAAGTCTTATTTCCCAGTTAGGCTCATTGCTTTTATAACCAGAAATTAAAACTTAAAAAACTCAAAGTAGGGCTTCCCCGGTGGCGCAGTGGTTGAGAGTCCGCCTGCCGATGCAGGGGACGCGGGTTCGTGCCCCGGTCCGGGAGGATCCCACGTGCCGCGGAGCAGCTGGGCCCGTGAGCCATGGCCGCTGAGCCTGTGCGTCCGGAGCCTGTGCTCTGCAACGGGAGAGGCCACAACAGTGAGAGGCCCGCGTACCGCAAAAAAAAAAAAAAAAAAAAAAAAAGAAAAGAAAAAAAAAAACTCAAAACATTCTTTGCTGAAACCAAATGTCTGTGTGTATTTTTTTTTTCTTTCATGAGTGATGAAATGTTAACGATGACAGCTCTCTGCTCTGGAGGTGAAGCCTGTTGGCTACTTACTTGCTCATTTGCAAAATAAACTGTTCAGTAATTTAAGACATGCTTCCTTATCTAACACATACGGAAAGGAAAAAGCTGTCCGCAAACACACAAATCTAAATCTGCCTTGTGCCGCCTGGGCCTGTGCAGTACCTTTTGGCGCCCCCAGCGTCAGGTGAAACAATGATGCAGTTTCTCCACTCAGTGATGTTCTCCCGAATCCACTGCAGGACCGCGGGCTCTGCATACAAGTTATCCACGGGGATATCAAAGAACCCCTAAGAGGAGAAGCGGGTGTCACGTTATTGCGGGGTTTTTAAAAAGATCTTCTCTTTCATGAAATAAAACTTGAATTTTTTATTCAAAAGAAGCCTTTTCAACTGACTCCCCTTTTTTTCTTTTTTTTCAAATTTCTTTCTTTAAAATTGAAGTATAGTTGACTGACAAGGTTGTGTTACTTTTAGGTGTCCAGCAAAGTGATTCAGTTATTTATATATATATATATATATATATATATATGTATATATATGTATATATATGTATGTATATATATACATATATATATATATATGTATGTATGTACTCTTTTGCAGATTCTTTTCCATTATACAACATACTGAGTACAGTTGCCTGTGCTCTACAGTAGGTCCTTGTTGGTTACCTAGTTTATATAGAGTAGCGTGTGTCTGTTCATCCCAAGCTCCTAATTTATCCCCCCCCACCTTTCCCCTTTGGTAACCGTTTTTCAATGTCTGTGCAGACTCCCTTTTCTTAATTCAAACAGAATTAAATCAAAAGACAGATATGTTCCAGAAGCAGATTTCAGTTCAATACGGGGACATGGTCTGCTATCTTATGATCAGCTCTATCCTAAGGAATAGGAGAATGGTTTTGCAGATCAGTGGGTGAGAGATTTCCTGTTTCTTAAACACCTTATTATAAGCCAAATAAGTCAACGTTCACTATATCACAGAGTACGCAGAGTGTAATTTGGCCTGTTTACCAGATTACGGAACTAAGTTATGAAGAGTTTTAAAAAACCTACACCACAACTCTCCCATTCTAATTATTTTCCAGAAGTTGAGATGGAATTATAGAGTTTACTACCAAGGAGCCATTCCTGCTCCTCCAAAAGTGAGTAGAGGGAAGGTGGTGCTGGAGACAGGCGATATCAACGTTAAATATATTTCTAAGTTCAGTAAAGAAGATGCAAATCCAAGAGTTGCCATATACAAACTTAAAAACACACGTAGTGCTACCTCCTTCAAAAATTATTTAACTTAACAGGGCGTTAGGATTTAACCACTCGCACTAAGCCCCCACCATAACCAAGGACAACAAAGAAAATGCTGGAACCTGGATCTGAGAGGCATGCAGGTCCATGGTGATGATGTGATCCGCCCCAGCGACCGAGAGCATATTGGCCACGAGTTTTGCCGAAATCGGAGCACGGCTCTAAAATATAAAGGCACGGATTTTATAACAGGGGAGAGATGGAGACCTCCAGATTTCTCCCGCTAAGACTTATAGAAGAAAGGGAAATCACAGATGCTTTATTACACGTGAAAAACATTAACATTAATAATTCAAAATTAATACTTCAATAATTTAAACTTAGTAATTTAAATGATTTCATTATTAATAAAGAAAGTTAAAAGTTATAATAGCAGAAGATACTCATCCCGTTTTATTTACCAAATATTAATTATTTACATCTACTACTGTGAGACAGTGTGCCTGACACTGGGTACAGAAAACAAATATCAAAGCAGCAAATAATTAAACATAAATACATGTAACGTCACAATTTATATAATTCCAATTGTGACAACTGTGCAGAATAATTAGGTCCCGGGAGAGAGACAGACAGACAAGAGCATGAAGGACATCCAGTTAAAAGACACTGGTTGGGCTTCCCTGGTGGCGCAGCGGTTGACAGTCCGCCCGCCGAGGCAGGGGACGCGGGTTCGGGCCCCGGTCCGGGAAGATCCCACGTGCCGCGGAGCGGCGGGGCCCGGGAGCCGTGGCCGCTGAGCCTGCGCGTCCGGAGCCTGTGCTCCGCGACGGGAGGGGGCCGCAACGGTGAGAGACCCGCGGACCGCAAAAAAAAAAAAAACAAAAAAACAACACAAAAAAGACACTGGTTGTCAGAGGCCCCTCTGAGGAAAGCGCTTTTGAAGGCGAGGCCAGCAGAAGCGGGAGACCGGTGTTGCGGCAAGAGCAGCCCATGTGACATCATGGAGGCCGAGAGGTCACATCCAGGGACGGAATGAATCCTAGCATGGCTACAGGCAGCGGTCCAGGACAGAGTGTGAGGGCACGCCGGGAGACGGGCAGGGGCGCATCCTGCCGAGCCCTGAAGGCCAAGTTCAGCCCTTAAAGACGAGTTTCTGCACTACAGCCGGGAGTGACGGCTGTTACAAGTTCGACAAAAACCAGATCCAACAAAGAACACCTTAAGGTGATGGATAATTTGATATTCAGAGAAACACACACAGCGGGACACTGTATCCTCTCTGAAGGCACCCAACTTCTCCACAGCTTTACATTCCACACCACAAACGATGGACAGTAACTCTGTCTACGTCAAAACAATCCAAGGGACTATACAGGCATGATTAGACCTAGGGAAAGAGTCAGCATTTTGCTGTAAACAATGTTATTCCTACACACCACAAAAAAGGAAATGTAAGCTTAACAGAAGATTTCATTCAAACTTACAATGTCATATGTCAATTATATCTCAAAGCTGAAAACAAAAATGATTTCATTCAAAATAGTAACAGATGATCTCTGTTAAATACACAGACAGACAGACAGACAGACAGACACACACGCACACACAGTATATTCATGTAAAAACACACAGGAATTATATCACAATGTGAACAGATTAGTTGTTTTTGTTTTGTTTTGGTTTTTTGTGGGGTTGTTTTGTGGTACGCGGGCCTCTCACTGTCGTGGCCTCTCCCGTTGCGGACGGAGCACAGGCTCCGGACGCGCAGGCTCCGCGGCATGTGGGATCTTCCCGGACCGGGGCACAAACCCGTGTCCCCTGCATCGGCAGGCGGACTCTCCACCAGTGCGCCACCAGGGAAGCCCCAGATTAGTTTTATTTTCTCTAATAACACCATTCCTTTATAAAAAAGAAACCTATTACTAAGACACACACACACACACACACACATTTTTTCCACACACAAAGAATGAGAGGAAACAGCTCAAATGTTACCAGTAGATGTTTCTAGAAAGTGAGATTATGGGGAAACAGTTTTCTAATTTTTTTAAAATTGTTCAACCTGCTCAACTAAGTCACGTTTTCATCGTGTTAGCTCCCTTGCTCTGGCCCACGTTGCCTTTGGGATAAAAAACCCTCCCACCAGCGCGGCTCTAGCTACTGAGACCTGGTCTGCCCCACCCCCATCCCTGCGCCTCCAGGAGGGGTCCTCCCCGCAGTGGGGACTGGGCCCGCTCTCTCCCTCTTCCAGAGAACACTCTAAGCTTTGCCATCTACACCTGCACACCCACCTTACCCTTATTCCACCCCCATCTCTGCAGACCCAATGTGTTTGATCCTCCAGATCTGGTTCCAGTCTCCAAACTTTAAGGTACTCTGAGAAATCTAGAGAGAAATGATCTGTCCCTTCTAAAGGGACACAGCATTTGGTCCCCACCATATGGGACCACCTTATGCCACCTGCTTAAAGACTGACATCAGAAGATATTTTACGTAGGATGCATAATTCACAACTAGACTATGCGTCCCTCAAGGGCAAAGAATTGCTTTTGGAGATTTCCACATCACCTGCAGTCCCAGCTCTGTACCTTGCATACGACAGTTCTTCGATAAATATTTAATAACAAGTTCTCTGTAACACCAAGTTTCCGAGGCTTAGTCATTCACCTCACTAACTGTGAGAATTATTTAGTCTAACAAAATTCCAAGATAATTAAAAGAACAAATCGATAGCTGGGAATCTGACTCACAATGCTCATCAATTTGGGGCTCTTTCTCTAAGCTGATAACCTACGAAAAGAGTCCTCCGCTCTCCATAGCGTTCTCTCCATGGCGTTGAGCATTTCTTACTTCTGACAGCCAAAGCACAGGGGTAATTTTTTTTTTTTTTTGCAGTACGCGGGCCTCTCACTGCTGTGGCCTCTCCCGTTGCGGAGAACAGGCTCCGGACGCGCAGGCTCGGCGGCCATGGTTCACGGGCCCAGCCGCTCCGCGGCATGTGGGATCTTCCCGGACCGGGGCACGAACCCGCGTCCCCTGCATCGGCAGGTGGATTCTCAACCACTGCGCCAACCAGGGAAGCCCCACAGGGGTAATTTTTAAATTCATACTTTCTGATCTCCTTCTTCAAACTCTGTTTTCAGATTTGGTTTTTGGACCATCTTTCGCAATTTGCCTCAATGCCCAACTGCGTCTTGCAGGAAAAATGATTCACAAGTTTCAATGGACTTTATAGTCAAGACAGAGAAAAATTTGTATGACATTTCAACAAAGGTACTCAAGGTACAGCAACTGAAAATAAAACGTTCGACTCCCCTAATGAAAAATGGATAAAGGTCAAATATTTTGTGAGCCAGACCAACCTGGACAAAGACTCTCCAGAGAGTCCAGATTTGATTTAATGTATCGGCTGCTGCCCTGCTACAACGTGTAAACTTCGCAGGCTTTAAAAATTGACAAGATTGTAGAAATTTGTGTCAGCACAACTGTCCTCAATTTTTCCAGTTAAGAAATCAAAAGAAACTATTTGATCATTGAAAACAGAACATAACCTTGAAAATTTTGGGGGGAAAAAAAAAAAAGCTCCAAGTCTTCTACCCCCTCAAAAGTAATTATTTCCAGCTGTGCCCACATCATACGGTTTTTAGCAGGGAAGGAAACTGGCAATTATTGACCACCCACTATAGCAGAGGTCAGGGGACTGGTGCCCATGGGCCAAGACAGCCCATGCTCTGTTTCTTCACAACCTGTGAGCTAAGAATGGTTTTTAGGTTTTAAAGTGGTTGAAAACCAATCAAAAGCAATGTTTTGTGACATTTCAAAAGTATGTGAAATTCATATTTCAATGTCCATAAATAAAGTTTTATTGGAACACAGCTATACCCCTTCGTTTACATATTACATATGCCTGTTTTCACACCAAATGGTGAAGTGGAGCAATTTCAACAGCGTCCCAGTGGTGCACAAAGCCTCAACAATCTGACTCCTGGTTCTTTTTTTTTTTTTTTTTTTTTTTTGCGGTACGCGGGCCTCTCACTGTTGTGGCCCCTCCCGTTGCGGAGCACAGGCTCCGGACGCGCAGGCTCAGCGGCCACGGCTCACGGGCCCAGCCGCTCCGTGGCATGTGGGATCTTCCTGGACCGGGGCACGAACCCGTGTCCCCTGCATCGGCAGGCGGACTCTCAACCACTGCGCCACCAGGGAAGCCCAGACACCTGGGTCTTTTGGGAAAGAGTCTGCCCACTTGTGTGTCAAGCACTTTATAAATAGTACCAAATACCATACTTAACTCCCAGAGGAGGAAACTAAAGACACAACGGAACAAGAGTAAATAATGGTACTAAAGGTCAAACCCAAGTCCACTTGACTCCAAAGTCTTACCCCAGAACTCAGACCACTCCGCACCACACTTCTACAATGAATACTATACTGTCATCTTTTTTCCATGTTAGTATTACACTGTGCTGATGTGTCATCATGAAACCTTTCCTTCACTGTCACAACTTGCCCCTGGTTTCTTGCACATACAAATAAAAGCAAAAATAAAATTTGACAGATGTGCAGCACTTGCTTAAAAACAAGCAGTGATGGGCTTCCCTGGTGGCGCAGTGGTTGAGAGTCCGCCTGCCGATGCAGGGGACGCGGGTTCGTGCCCCGGTCCGGGAAGATCCCACATGCCACGGAGCGGCTGGGCCCGTGAGCCGTGGCCGCTGAGCCTGCGCGTCCAGAGCTCCGCAACGGGAGGGGCCACAGCAGTGAGAGGGCCGCGTACCGCAAAACAAAAACAAAAACAAGCAGTGAGGTTAAAAATAATGAAACGAGCTTTGAATCTGGTTAAAAGGCTCTAGCTTTTTCTGCGCTCCTCTGCAGGTAACTCTAAATAGATCGACTGCACAGAATTCCATTGTGTCTTACACACCATAGACAGTACGGTCCTATGGGAAGGAAACGACAAGTCTGTGGGGCTCCCCAGGGCTCCTCCAGGGGCTGAGGAGGAGAATTTCTTTCTGAGCCCATGGAACAAGTGTGGCCGACGACTTCCCATCACATTCAAACACTATGTGGCCTTTGGCCTACCTAAGTGCAGCCCAAAGTGGGGGAAAGTGTTTTCCCCCATCACCCTGGGTCTCCTCATCACTCGCCCTGGCTGGTACATGAATTACGCACAGGCTCAGCCCATTTCTCTTTTTTTTTTTTTTTTTTTTCGGTATGGGGGCCTCTCACTGCCGTGGCCCCTCCCGTTGCGGAGCACAGGCTCCGGACGCGCAGGCCCAGCGGCCACGGCTCACGGGCCCAGCCGCTCCGCGGCACATGGCATCCTCCCAGACCGGGGCACGAACCTGTGTCCCCTGCATCGACAGGCGGACTCTCAACCACTGCGCCACCAGGGAAGCCCCCATTTCTCTTAAGTGCTCACTAAATCCTTTGTTACCCTCACTTCAAAAGTTTCCTGATACTAAGCCAGCCCAGTTGGTCTAAGGAAAGAAATGAATAGTTAGAAAAGTTATTAGCAGCAATTTAAAACGTCCAAAAGCACACCTCAAATGATAGACAAAATTAAAGATTTCCCTTTCGACCAGCATGGTGAGAGAAACAGTCTCTCTCCTTACTGCAACACGAGTCAGCTTGACTACGGAGAGGTCAGAAATGACGGTGCCAGAACAATCGACATGTACTGGCCGCCTCCAAGGTCTGTCCCAAAGGGCCAGGCTATACAAAGGGTGGTCAAGAGTCAGACTCACCTGGGACAGTTGGGTGAACACTTGTTTCCTGGCATCATTATTCACAGAATCCCCTTTCAAGCTCTCAAGTAGCCTGACTTAGATGATAAATGATGTAATAATGACACTATCCCAAAGCTTGAACTGTCCCTAAATACCCACTTATTCAGTGACCTGTCAAGGCCCCCTGGAGTGGGCTGAATGGTGGCCCCAAAGATATCAGGTCCTAACCCCTGGAGCCTGTGTGACTGTTACTTTATTTGGAAAGAGGCCCTTTGCAGATGTGGTTTTACTAAGGATTCAGAGATGGGGAGATTATCCCAGAGGGCCCTGGATGCTATTGTATGTATCCTTAAAGAGGGAGATCCCGACGGAGGCAAGAGAAGCACACGTGAAGATGGAAGCGGAGGTCAGAGGGATACGGCCTCAAGCCAAGCAACGTGGCAGCTGCCGGCAGCTGGAAGAGGCCAGGAGGGATCCTTCCCTAGAGCCTCCAGACGGAGCACGGCCCTGCCGCACCTTGATTTTCAACTTCTGGCCTCCACAACTATGACAGAATCCATTTCTGTTGTTTGAAGCCACCCAGTTTACAGTAATTTACTACAGCAGCAATTGGAAACTAACACAGCCCTCTGTGACTCCTTTTTTGCTATCAGCTTTCTCCAACAATAAGACACACCATTTTTGAACTCCAGATTCCCTCTGCTGCTACTGGTGCCGTCTCTCAACTGCTATCATGGCCTTGCTTCTGTGTTGCTGACGGTGACCATCTTATCTCTTTCATCAGCAGTTAAGTTCACAAAGTCATGGAACTGTCTGATCGGGGTAAAAACGAAAAGCAGCTGCCATGTTGTTTCCAAGAAACACACTTACAGCAAAGTGACTAAGGAACAGTGAAAGGAAGGAAAGAAACTGGTATTCAAAATGGCCCCCAAAAGAAAACCCATCTCAATGTCCAACAATAGGAACATGGATCAAGAGACAGTTGAACAACACGGTTCCAGGGAACAGTTAAGCCCACTGGGGCTTCAAGAGCTTTGGAGGGCTCTTCGTCAGCCTGGTGACAGAGGGCAACGCTGCCATGTAGAGGCCAGAGGCCAGGAGTGCCGTCACATCCCCTGTGTGGGGGAAGGACACCAGCCATGCAGACCATGCTAGTTTCTCTATGCGACGAAGACTTCATTATGATTAAACGTAAGAAACAAAGTTTGAAAATACAATATTGGAACAAGAGGTAACTGCCAATCAGATACTTGCAAACAAAAAACGCAGGCATCTCAATTATTTGTATCAGTTAAAAAGAAAGTTAGGGTTTAAAAAAAAAAACAAAAACCAAACAAAAAAACCCAAAAAACAAGTTAGGGTTCCAAATCGTTACACAGCGGGAAAGGGCCAAGTAATAGTAAAAGGAGTAACTTACCGAAGAAGCAGCAATGTATCAAATATCTTAGTGCCAAGTGCAAAAGCTACTAGAAAAAAAAGGAAAATCTGATGACAAATGACAGAATACAGAATTTACTAAACCTCCTGTTACATGGAAGAGAAATGGTAGCCGAATATGAGCTTCTCTCTGTGACACAGACAAGAACAAAGATGCTGAACAAGCCCATGGAAACACACAAATGGGAGGAAGAGCCAAGACAACAGACTACACTGATGGGACAAAAGAAATAAATTGAAATTTAGCAGCTAAAAACACCCATAAAACTTGCAAATCAAGTTTAGAATAAAAGCAGCTCCATCAATGACAAGTGGGAGGTCATAAGCTTCACAGGAGCAGGTGGGACCTCAGGTTTGGGCTGCTCACAAGCTAAAGGCAAGTCACAAAGTGACAGACACACACACAGCCCCCCAACACACACCCCAACATTTCACGGCATGAGGCAATTATCTGAAATTCACATTTCAATGTCCATAAATATATGTCTTATGGATTTTCGTTATATGGAACTGAAAGGATTCCCGTGGAACCGACCGTCTATTCATAAAATACAAGGCGGACAACAGCTTAAGAGTTGCTCCCCATAGAGGGTTGAATGGTATCCCCAAAACTCACGTCCACCCAGAACCTCAGACTGTGACTTCATTTGGAAATCGGGTCTTTGCAGATGTAACTAAGGTGAAGATCAAGATGAGGTCACTCTGGATTAGGGCGGGCCCTAAAGCCAATAACTGTGCTTCTATAAAAGACAAAAGGACACACAGAGACACAGGAAGGCAGCCATGTGAAGACAGGCAGAGATGGAAATGATGCTACCGGAAGCCAAGGAACGCCAGGAGCCAGCAGAAACAGGAAGAGGCAAAGAAGGCTCCCCCCTAGAGGCTTCAGAGCGAGTGCAGACTGCTGGCACCTTGACCTCTGACGTCTGGCCTCCAGGACTGTGAGAGAGTACATTTCTGGCATTCTAAGTAAGCCTCCCAGTTTGTGGTCATTTGTTTTCGCAGGCCCAGCAAAGTAATACAATCCCCTTTCAAGTTCCCCTCCAACTCCAACTTCTCTGATTTTTCTTGCGGGCAGAGGCCGTATCTTCTTCAGCTTTTCTAGAAACTCACAAAGCCTCCTACAGTGCTAGTGTTGCAAAAAGAATAATTCAGCAATATTAACTTCATTCCTCTTGCAAGGTTAAAAAGAGATAATGGTATAAATTAAACTTGGTATCTTGAGATAACTGTAGACCCATATGCAGCTGTAAGAAACAATGTTGAGATGGTGCAACCTTGTCTCAGTTTCTCACGGTAACATTTTGCAAAACTAAGGCAGGATTGTATGTATAACTGATTCACTTTGTTATAAAGCAGAGACTGACACCATTGTAAAGCAATTATACTCCAATAAAGATGTTAAAAAAATAAAAAATAAAAAAATAAAATAAAATAAAAAAAACTAAGGCAGGATATCACAACTGGGATCCTGACATGGATACAATCCAGGGGTCTGCTCAGGACTTCCCCCAGTGTTTTATACTCACCAGGGGCGTGTGTGTGTGTGTGTGTGTGTGTGTGTGTCTTTAGTTCTATCCACCACCACAAAGATACACAATAGTTTCATCACAAGGACTATAGTAATGTGTGTGTGCGTGTCTGTGTTTAGTTCTATCCCACACCACAAAGGTACACAATAATTTCATCCACTTTCATCATATATAAAGTATAATAATTCTATATTATAGTAATGGTATTTTCATACCTGCAGAAATACGCTTTATCTGACCCTATATGCACAAATATTAACGTGATGGCTGGTCCAAAGACAAACCTTTGGTAGAGCCAACCAGAGAAGGCGTATTTACTCCATCCTGACAGTAGAGAGCAGGCATTTCCCAGGGATTCAGAGGTACCAAGTGAGAAAATAAATGTAGCCGTTAAGGCAGAGCAGGTTCCTCCAACAGGAGCCTCGCCCCCATACCTTGTCCTTTTTGTCTTGGCGGGCGTAGGGGAAGCACGGGATCACGGCGGTCACCCTGGAGGATGACGCGATCTTGCAGGCGTTGATCATGATGAGGAGTTCCATCAGGTTGTCGTTGATTTCTCCGCAGCCACTCTGGATTATGTACACATCTTCTCCTCTCACACTTTCGCCGATCTCGACGCTAGGGGAAGGAAGATGCCACCCGTTAATAGGAAAGTATGCCTGTGACCACCCCCAGGGCTGTGATTCCCTAGGACTTGGCAGGCCGTGGTCCTCGAGGGTATGACTTCTTCCACTGAGAGGAGACAGAGCAAAATCAGCAAAGGGAAAAGTCACACGGGAGAGGTCTGGGGAGACCAGGCACAAGCTTCCAAGGGTCCTTGCCCTCGTGGAGTCACAGAGGACGTGTGAATTCCCCCGGCAACGAGCTGTGACAACACACGTGAAGCACTGTCTCCCAGGGAAGCTCATTAGAGACTCAGTGCTTGGGGTTTTTACTGGGGGCCAGGGACTCGGTGTTAACCACGTGGTTTACACTGTTCAGCAGTGAGCTATTCCCACAGGGAATGGTGGGAAACCTCACGAAAGCTAAGCTCCCAGAAGCCAGCCAAGGGCCACCTTGCAAAGGGACCTTTTTCATATATGAGGGGATCCCATATGCTCTTTAGAAATTGTCTCAGGCCTGTTACGTTGACTCTTTTTGGCTCAATACTGTATTTTAGTTTTTCACTTTTGTTAACGTTACACATACACATTGCTTAAAAAACTCCAATCGTTCTGTAAGGCTTAAAACAAATAAACAGTCCAGAGGCAGCCAATTTCAACTCTTGATATGGTCTTTAGATATTTATCTTCAAAATCCCTCCCTTACGTTTGTATTGCTTCATCTGGATTTTTTTTTTTTTGCGGTACGCGGGCCTCTCACCGCTGTGGCCTCTCCCGTTGCGGGGCACAGGCTCCGGACGCGCAGGCTCCGCGGCCACGGCTCACGGGCCCAGCCGCTACGTGGCCTGTGGGATCCTCCCGGACCGGGGCATGAACCCGCGTCCCCTGCATCGGTGGGCGGACTCTCAACCGCTGCGCCACCAGGGAAGCCCCCCAATGGTATTGTTTTATTAAAAGAGCTAATTATTTCTAAAGAAAATGTAAGCACAAATGGCATTTCAAATACCACACAGCAGTCTATCTGAATCAACAGAAGCTTCTACCCAACTTTAAATAATTAGAAGACAAAAATGCCATTTTTCAAGTTGACAGGATCTGAAAATGAGTTTTGATAACAGTGGGTCTTAACCTCGCACGTGCTCTGCCATGGATGGAAAGAGTACGATGCCAACCTCGGGATGAGCGTGTGACAGACCGCATTCTACATACTCCCTCCAAGCTCGAGTACTAAGGAGCTACGTGTAATTCCTTCGTGCACATCACATCAACTGTGAGGTGAAGTCAATCTGGAAATCACAGTATCATATAGCTCAGGGGTCAATAATCTATAGCCCGTGAGCTGAGAATGGGGTGGGCAGAATAATGGCCTCCCAAAGACATCTGTGTCCTAATCCCCAGAACCTCTGAACATATATATGTTCGTTTATAGGGCAAAGGGGAAGCAAGGTGGCAGATGGAATTGAGGCTACTAGTCAGGTGACCGTAAAACAGGGAGATTTCCCTCGATTATTCTAGTTGGCCCAATGTGATTACAAGGGTCCTTAAAAATGGAAGAGAGAGAGAGAAGACGTCAGAGAAAGAGAGGTGAGGACTGACGTAGGGTCAGAGACGTGCTATGTGGCTGGCCCTGAAGATGGAAGAACGGGCCAAGAGCCAAGCAAAGTAGGCAGCCCCTGAGAGCTGGGAAAGCAAGGAATGGATTCTCCCCTAGAGCCTCCAGAAAGGAACACTGACCCATGATGGACTTCTAACCTACAGAACTGTAAGACGCAACAGCAGCAGAGCCACCATGGGTCCACAAAGGCTAAAATGTAGTCTGGCCCCTTACAGAAAAGGTTTGCCAACAACTCCTGGTGTTACGACTGTTTAGTCCCCGAATCCCAGCTTCTCTGGCCTAGTTTCTCTGAGGAACCTCAATCCCCATATGACTAGCAGTCCAGGGGAAGACAGAAAATACATACAATCACCACGGCAACTTCTCCCCAAAGCTATTCCTGCTTCTACTCATAAAGATGGTCACGACTGATCTTTACTCTAGGTCTTTTAAAAACTGTGGCCAGGAGGCAGCATCCACTGCTCCTTCCTGACCCTGAAATAAGAAAGCTGATGAGTTTATCTGAGCCAACAACGAATGGGTGTGGTAATTAAAAGGCGGCCACAGACTAACACTTTTCCCATCAAGAAGTGCAGTCTATGGCCTCTTCCCCCGGATCTGGGAGGACTCTGTGCTTGACAACACAGTGTGACAGAAGCGACGACGCACTGACTTTGGGGCCCAGGGCTTAATAGACTGGGAGCTGCCACTTCCTGTGCTTTGGAATCCTTGTGCTTGGACCCCAGTTTCCATGCTCTAATAAGGAAGCTCCAGCAGCCCTGTGGGGAGAGGTGCTGAGGTTCCTAACCAAGCTCCCAGGCCAAAGCTAGTGCCGACTTACCAGCCGTGTGAGTGAGCCAGCTCAGAAGTGGACCCTCCAGCCCCAGATGCCACCACACAGGGCAGAAACAAGCCTTCCTTGCTGAGCCCTGCCCAAACTGCAGTTCTGAGAGTCAAATAAACAATTAGTTTCAAGCCGTTGAGCCCTGGGGTGACTTGTTACACAACAGATAACCAGAACTCTGGGTCTCAGGATCCAGCTAGCTGCTCTGGGCATGTTAACTGACCAACATAATGGGTTACAATAGACTTTCAGACACCATCATCAGTGCTGTCCTAGGACATCACTGTGGCACTACAGTGGTCAACTGTAAAGCTGGAGCCAATGTCTCCCTGCAGAGCTTAAATAACTTAGAGATGAGAAGGTAAAATCATGAGGCTCTGCGTCCCATTAGATAGTGTTTTTGAAATGGGTAATGGGAGGAGTTGAGGACCAGGCGCCAAACCAGATTTCTCGTCTTGGTTCAGGGAGAGATTCAGGAAGGGGCCCCTGAACATGAATTGTATCAATTCTCTCTTCCTTTTGCCCTTCTGCTTCTCACCTCTAGGACCACACGGTAAAAACCGGATCACTAGTGCAGTACCTGGTACAGGGAGTCCTCTTTATAAAAAAAAATCAGTCTCTGGGCCTAGACAGTTCATGGGAAAGAGAAAAGTCAGGAAGGTAACCTTTTATAGTCTAGATATTAAAAACATAAAATGTGGGCTTCCCTGGTGGCGCAGTGGTTGAGAGTCCGCCTGCCGACGCAGGGGACGCGGGGTCGTGCCCCGGTCCGGGAGGATCCCACGTGCCGCGGAGCGGCCGGGCCCGTGAGCCGTGGCCGCTGAGCCTGCGCGTCCGGAGCCTGTGCTCCGCAGCGGGAGAGGCCACAGCAGTGAGAGGCCCGCGTACCGCAAAAAAAAAAATTAAAAAAAAAAAAAAATAAATAAATAAATAAAATGTAACTATATAGCAATTCCCAGACCTCATGCTGAGTGGTTTCTGACACCTCATGATTTCTAATTATCGAGTGGTAGGTATAAAATACTCAAAACCAAATAAAAATTTTTCCTTGACTTGTATGACACCGCCTCCAGGAGGCAAACTATCATCCCATTCTTCTGAAAGCTACTGCAACTTGAACAGGACTGCCAGATATCGTGGCATTCAAACCTAAATACGCTACCCTTTCTCCAGAGCCCTGGACTTCCTCCGAGACGTCTGGATAAAACTCTGCCAAGTGGAATTCTTTAGCTGAAGGACTCGTGCATTACCACCACCTGATACTCATTCACAACTGTTCCTTCACTTATATTATCATCAGGGTTGTGCAGGGGTGATTTCCCACCTGGAAGAAGGGTTTCCCGGATCCTAACAAGCTGAAAACAGCAACCTCCGCTTTCTCTCTATGTAATAATAATAACAAACCCTTGGTATCTAAGCAATCTGTGCCCACCTCAAGGACATCAAGATTCTACTCCGATGTTTTCTCCTAGAAATTTCTAGTTCTAGGTGTTACATTTAGGCCTGCGATCCATTTCAAGTTCATTTTTGAAATGGTGGGAAGTACGGATGGACTTTTTGGGGGGTTTTTGCAGCTGCCAACAATTGTTCCAGCACCGCTTGTTGGAAATGTTGGCTGAACTGAATCTTTGCCAAAGATATCAAAATGATCGGTAACTTTAAAAAAAAAATCAGTAAGTGAGTAGGGTGGAAGATGTCTAAGTGTGGGGGAGGGTGTGTGAAATGGGACCAACTTGAAATTGGTCAAGAGCTGCGTGGACTCAGGCAAGTGGGAAAAAAAGGAGCCGCTGGTCCGGCTTCAGAGGGGGCCACCAGCCTGACGTCACTGAACAGAGGGGACAGCTTCCTGTGGACCTGAGACATGGGCAGCAGTTACATTCAAGCCACGGCCTTGCTGCGGGATACAGCAGAGTCCCAGGACGACGAAGAAGCTGAAAAGAAAAAGTCCATCATCTCTGAAGCAGAAAAGTTAGCACAGGGGATCCCAGCACGTGAGCCCTGGAGTTCTCAGGTTCTTTAAACCCTTTGCAGGACCACAGCCTCTGGAGAACTCAGAAGTCTGCACTCTGGCAGCTCAGGACTGTCACCTGGGAGCTTTTAAAAAGCCGACCCCGCAGCCCTCAGACCGGAATCTCTGGGGCAGGGCGGGTAAGAGGCACTTTCAACGGCCCCAGGCGAATCCAGCGCGCAGCCCGGGCTGGGGACGTGGGCGGGACGTTCCCTCGCGCGCCCGGGGTTTGGGATCGGCCAGGCAGGAACGCGGACCCCGGGGCGAGCACGCCCAGGGCCGTCCCTCCCCGGGTGCCCCGCGGTTCCCGCCAGCTGCGCCCACCTCCTCCCGTGCCCTATGACCGCCCGGAGTTCGCTCTTCCGGGCTGGGGCCGCCCTCTCCGGCTTCTCCCGGACGCCGCGGCGGTGGCGCGGAGGCCGCGTAGTGGCCGTCCCGCCCCGGAAGGGGGAGCGGGCAGCCGCGGAGGGGGTCCCAGGTAAGCGCTGGCGCCGGCCCGGCACCGCAGCCGCGCGCCCAGCGCCCTCCCCGGCCCGGCCCCCACCTGGTCTCCTGGTTGCTGAACTTTTTGGTGACCACCTTGCCCAGCTCCAGGCCCAGCCGGTCGGCCACGCGCTGGGACAGGTCCTGGTGCGAGCTGCCGCTGAAGAGCACGATGTTGGGCATGGTCAGGCGCGGGGCTCCAAGCGGCGCGGGGCGGCGGAGGCGGCGATAACGCGGGAGACTGTGGCGAGAGCTGGAAAGCGCGACTGGCAGCCACCCGGAGGAGCGGAGCTAAGAGGAGCTGGAGGGGGCGGAGCTGGAGGGGCGGAGCTGGGAGAGGAGGAGCTGGAGGGACGGGACTGGAGGAGGAGGAGCTGGAGGCGGTGGAGCTGAGGAAGGAGGAGCTGCGGGGTGGGAAGACTGGGAAAGCGCAGCCGCGGGCCCCGCAGGCGGAGCTGGAGGGGCGGAGCTGAGGGAGGAGGAGCTGCGGCGGTGGGAAGAGCAGGAAGACGCAGCCGCGGGCCGGGTAGGAGGAGCTGGAGGGGCGGAGCTGAGGGAGGAGGAGCTGCGGGGGTGGGAAGAGCAGGAAGACGCAGCCGCGGGCCG